>JAFVLL020019625.1:0-107608 GCA_021397915.2 Tor tambroides
GTGTGTGTGTGTGTGTGCATTTGTTCACTACTCACTGTTGTGTGCACTTGGATGGGTTAAACGCAGAGCACCAATTTCGAGTATGGGTCACCATACTTGACAATACGTCACAACTTTTTTTCGACTTTAATATAATATAATATTTTTATATATTACTATATAATTATAATTACGCCAAAAAATTTAATAAATGCTGGAAAGTTGTGTATTTTTACTGGTTTGTAATTTTCAGTGCTACGAAGACTTTCAGTAAATCTTGCAATTTCAACAAAACCTCATCTATGCTAGCCAGTTAAATCATTTTTTTTTAACTAGAAGACATGTTTAAAAAGTTGACAAGCAGAACTTGCAATGAAATTTTATAAAAAAAATAAAAAATAAAAATACTGTGAAAATGCATGTACATGACCAAAACAAAAAAAAAAAAAAAAACCCACTAGGTCCATATTGTTTAGCGCTGTAAATCTGAATAATGATGGGTAATATATTGATGCACATCTCTCTTTAATTACCACTTAGACCTAGTAAGCATCTGCTAAGAACACAGGGTACTGAAACATGAATGTAACCCTGACCGACTCCTTCAAACCTTTTCTCCTGTTCTGTCTGCACATCTGCTGATTGATAGAGAGGAGAACAAAGAGTAAGAACACTACACTAAATCACACGAGGGTCTCCCGCTGCACGTCAACGTTTTTACAAAGCTTTAGCGCAGGCCATCCCATTTCATGGACATACAGGGTGTTCCTGCTGACAGTTTAAAGAGCAGAAGACATAAATCAAACGCATAGCTGACATTAATTATATCTGTAATGTGTCATCGGGTAAAGCTCCATCCCAAATGTTTTGCCCATTACATAACGAATCGTACAAGGTTTTACGGCTGCTTTGAGAGCAGGTCTGAATGCAGAGCGAGCCGAGAGCCAATCACAGTGGCTTATCCCGATCCGAAAACAGGCCTGCAGCCAAGCGGACGCCATGGTAACCTGCTTTCACCTCATTACGTCTGATCCTCAGACAGTCAGACGGCAAAACAAATAACGTCAAAACCTGCATTGGGGAAGACTGAAATATAAACTGTCTGCTAGACTGCTTTAACAAAATAAAGAAAAACAACCAGATCAAGTTGATCTGTACCAGTGTCCAAAGACATCAGATGTCAAAAGTGATATATTTAAAGAAAGTTTTTTTCGATGTTAAAATTATTTCCTATCTAGTTTAATATACTATATTGGAAGGTTGCATCATTGTGGCACTTTCCAAACCCTGCTCTCACTGCCTCTGAATATGCGTACTTCCATACTATACTGTATAGTACGCAAAAACAGTGCATCAAACGAGATGTCTGAATAAGCAATAATCAGAAAAATGTACACTACTGTACAAAAGGTGTTGTTTAAAAGGGGTCAAAAGGTCGTTTTTAAAAGAAGGCCCTTTTGCTCACCAAGGCTGCATTTTTTAAAATTAAAAATACAGTAAAAAATTTAATATTGTGAAATATTGTTACAATTTAAAATAGCTGTATTCTAGTTATATATATATAATTTATTCCTGTGATGGCAAAGCTGAATTTTCAGTATCATTACTCCAGTCTTCATCGTCACATGATCTTTCAGAAATCTTTCTAATAGGCTGATTTGCTGCGCAATAAACATTTCTTATTTTTATCAGTGCTGAAAACAGTTGTGCTGCTTAATATTTTTGTAGAAAAAGTGACAATTTTTTTTACAGGATTCTTTGCTGATTAGAAAGTTCAAAAGGACAGCATTTAATTGAAATAGAAATCTTTTGTAACATTATATATGTCTTTACTGTAAATTTACTGCATCCTTGCTAAATAAAAATATCAATAAAAAAAAAAAAAACCTTTTGAACAGTAGTGTATTTTTATAGTGTATTTAATATTTAGGGTATGAGCTCAGTGGAGATCAGAAGAAATGAGATAAGCCTTAGACTATCATAGGAAAATTTGAAATAATCAGTAATAATTCACATCAGTTAGGCCTAGTCCAGTTTGTTTCACGCCAAATTCTAAACCACTAACAAAAACAAAATGACTCTGTCCATCTGCTATTGGTCAGACAAACAGGTAGCTCCGCCTCAAATTTACACCATTGGCTGATCCACTGTTGCTATGCCTGGCCAATCAAACAAACAAAATAAATGTTTTGAAAGCACCACGGTGTTTACACTTTTCAGGGAAATCAGCCTACTTGTCTGAACTAGCACATTAAACTGGGATAGAAGAGAGTATTTTAACATTACATTACAAAAATAAAAAAATTAAAAATACATACACCATAACTGTGTGTATTTAAATCAGCTGAACTAATATTACAATGATTTAATCCAGTAGAATGACTGATTGTCTGGTTGTAATCATGCAGAAACGCTACTATCCCTGTGCCGTATCTCCACTGAGCCCGGCTCTCATGTGCGATAAAGCTGACGGGAAAGGCAGTCTTATCTGGCCTGATGTGCTCTCCCCTCCTCCCTAAAACCCACCTGACCTTCAGAGAGAGCGTTACTCCTCTCCTCTGGTTATAAGTGTGGCTGTGAAACCTGGAAAAGCGGAACATCAATAATGTAGAACTGTACGCTGGGTTTTGTCCTCGGGATGCTTATATAAGTGGCTCGGGCAGTTGTTCTCACTGCAGTTCTCCATCCCGCCTCCATCATCCAGACTCAATCACGCAACTTCAAAACTCATAAGCTAATATGCAAAAATGCATATCATATTCATATCATAAAATAGTCCAATATGTTGCAGTACCAGGTAAAACACGTGTAATCAACATTTTTCTAAACTTGCCTGCCTTTTTGGATACATTACACCAAGCTTGTCACAACGTATTTTTGCCCACAATTCTGAACAAAAAGAGTTGAGTGGATATGAAAACTGCCAAAAAAAGGCACATATACAGTACATACATTAAAATGCATTTGATTTGCTTGTAAAAAGAAAAAAAAATTAAGAGAAATTGTATTTTGCAAATGCAAAACAAAGGTTATTTTGGACCATTAGGATTTTGTGCATTTGACGTTATTTTCTGGACAGCCAAGCACATTACCACAATGCACCTAGACATTTTACTTTTGCTTTTGTTTGTATTTACTATTATTTTTAATGAAGATTCTCAAATCATAAAAAAATTGTATATATATATATATATATATATAATACAGTAATATGTAATTTAATTAAAATCAGAATAAATTAATTGCACTACAACAAATAGTCCCATGATGTAGAAATACTTCACAATTGAAGTAATATTTTCCTGGTTACATTAATATAATATAGTATAATATAATATAATATAATATAATATAAAATATAATATAATATAATATATAAATGTTACATTTTTATTTTAGGGTGATATATTTAAATATTCCAAATCTTTGTCATCCATAATTATTTTATTGCACACAGAACAGATAATCTAATAATAGAGGATTTACTGACATGTAAGTGACAAAAAGTAGTGTTCAGCTAGTCATGTGACCTTAACATGTGCCATACTCATTTCTTTAGGTTTAAAACTAGATAAATAAGTGCAACTTTAATATTAATCTTTATGAGATATTTTTTAATACTTATCAGAATACAGAATCATCTCTCTTCCTTGCTTCTCTATCATATTCTCTCCTTCCTCTCTCTGTCTCTCTCTTTTCCACGCTATCCCTCTGTTATGTAACACAGTCCATTACATCTGATCTGAGGGAGCCAAGACCCAGCAATATCTGTCACTGGAGGACAACCGAGAGAACACAACACACACACACACACACACGTACAAATATACAAAGGTAGAAAGCAACTCACACAAGCCATACATACTGTAAATGAACACCAGTGTTGGAGAGTAATTAACAAGTAATTTTAAACAACCGAGGAAATAATCAATAATCAAACACAATGACTCCTCTTGAAAGAAACACCCAGAGGTCTCTACTACTCACACTCCATGGCTATACACACACACACACACACACACACACACACACACACACACAGGTCATTCACACACACACTGTGAAACATCAGCATCAATTAGAGGTTATCAGCATAAAAATATTATTCTAAAAGTATTCATAATCTAGTTACTTCCATGTAAATATTAGCAACAGCTTTAAACTGATAGAAATACAGCTTCACTGCATTAACATTTACTACAGTTCAAACATATGGGGTCAGTAAGGTTTATTAATTTTTTTAATTAATATTTTCATTCAGCAATGTTGCAATAAACTGAAGACGAAAAGTGACAGTAAATACTAATAATGTTCCAAAAGAAATTACATTTCAAATAAATGCTGTTCTTTCTAATTATAAAAAATCCTTTAAAAATGTATCACAGTTTCCACAAAAAATATTAAGCAGCACAACTGTTTTCAACATTGATAATAATAATACATGTTTCTTTAGCATATTTGTATGATTTCTGAAGGATCATGTGGCACTGAAAACTGGAGTAATGGCTGCTGAAAATTCACCTTTGCCATCACAGAAATAAATTTCATTTCAAAATATTTTAAATTGCATTTTAAATTGCAACAATATATCACAATTTTACTGTATTTTTAATAAAATAAACACAGCCTTTGTGAGCATTAAAGACTTCTTTCAAAAACACTAATAAATCTTACCGACCCCAAACTTTTGAATGGTAGTGTACATACATATATAAATTATGAAAAAGCTGCATTACCTTTCTCGCTCACAGACTCACTCTCGATCTCAACGTCCTCACAGCTGGTGTACTCCGGCGTAGTGGCCAGTTCCTCCTCTGAGCTGCTCAGGGACACCTGCCTCATTTTGCCGCCCCTCTTGGTCTTGTGAGGTTTGGGCGGCGGCGGCCTGACGGACTCCGATTGGTCGGAACTGAGCGAGTCGTTCCGCAACATGCTCTCCATCTTTTCTCGTTTACTCTTCCTTACGGCCGAGACGGGATCCAGGTGCTGCTGCCTGTGGAGGGAGTCCACGCCGGGTGGACTGTGGTTGGACCTCCAGTGGGTGTGTCCGGGACCTGTTGAGTAGGGGGGACCCCGCAGAGGCCCCAAGGGCTCCTCCATCTCTGTGTACGCCAGGGAGACGTCGCTGTGTCGCCGTTCATGCCTGAATCGCGAAACCTCTGCATGCATGCGCATCTGCTCCTCGTAAGGTTGGGGTTTGACCGGGTAGCGGGCCAGGTTCGGGTCACTGCGGTAGCGGTTCTGGTACTCCTCCTGCCGCTGCCGTTGGAGCTCGTGCTCGCTGAGGGGCGGGCCATCGGGCAGGAAGCCGGGTTCGGGTGGATACTCTTCCTGAGAGTGCCAGCCACCCCGTCGAGCGCGGTACGCATTCCGCGCTACCTCCGCATCCTCGTAGGAGCGGCCGTAGCCTTCCCGCCACTGGCGGTCTCCAGCCCCGTAGTCAGACGGCGATCGTGGCATGCCGCCCTCCCCTGGGGCATACTGCGAACGCTCCGCCTTCTCCTCCCTTTGGTCGTATTTTTGGTTTGGATCCCTGGTTGCTGATGGGCTTCTTTTCCTGTCAGTCAGAAAAAAAAAAAGAGTAAAGCCATGAACACTGAGAAATACTTAATTGCCATATGAATTGCAGACACATTTGGGAACAACACATAAACGACACATAAAATCGACCTTAGGGCTTTTCACACTTGAAATGGTTAATCATGGGTCATTCAAAATCCTGGTATCTTGTTTAAAATTTCTAACTGCTCATATTGTATTTCACCCAAAAATAAACATTGACATTTGTTTTTCATACCCTTAAAGGGATAGTTCACCCAAAAATGAAAATTCTGTTATTAATTACTCACTCTCATTTTGTTCTAAATCCGTAAGACTTTCATTTATCTTCGGAACACAATTTAGGATATTTTTGATGAAATCTGAGAGTTTTTTGACCCTCCACAGACAGCAAGGGTCCTACCACGATCAAGGCACAGAAACGTAGTAAAGACATGGTTAAAATAGTCCATGTGACATAGTTCAACTGTAATTTTATGAAGCTACAAGAATAATTTTGTGCACAAAGAAAACAAAAATAATGACTTTATTCAACAATTTCTTCTCTTCAGTGTCAGTCTCCGCTGCAGGTTCGTAACACGAGAGTAACACGTATTCTCGTAGCATCATTAAATTAAGGTTGACCCACAGATTATTTTAATACTACCTTTCTGGCCCTTGAATGTGGTGGTTGCGTTGCTGCCAATGGAGGGCCAGAAAGCCCTCGGATTTCTTCAAAAATATCTTAATTTGTTTTCCGAAGATGAACAAAAGTCTTACGGGTTTGGAATGAAATAAGGGTGAGTAATTAATGACAGGATTTTCATATTTGGACGAACAGTTGCTGGTAGCCATTGACTACCATAGTAGGGGAAAAAACAATGGAAGTCAAAGGCTACCAGCAAATATTTGGTTCCAAACATTCTTTAAAATATCTTCTTTCTTTTGTGTCCACACAGGTTTGGAAGAACATGAAGATGAGTAAATGATAAAGATTTTATTTTTAGTTGAACTATCCTGGTTATTCATATGCTGACGTTTCACACTGTACATTCCTAAAGCAGTGTCACTGATTGGACGATTCGACTCTAGCATTGCACATCCTCATATTATATGTTGCCAACTGTACTTCAAGACTTTCCTGAGTGGACTTTATGGGTTTATCATTTCTATTAATTTTTTATTTCAGTTTTAGTTATTTCAAGTTCAACTAAAATCACCTTTTTTAAGATTAGGGTCAAAACATTTGTTGTTTTAATTTTAATAACCCTGTTAACCAGAATATCAAAACTGACCCACAGTAGTAGTTATTTATTTTGATTGCCATGTCAGCATCTAAGGCTGCCTTCATGGCAAAAACTGAGTTGGAATAATACAAGACTTATATAAACACAAACTAAAAACCAAGCAAACAAAAACACAGCGGTTAAAATTATACAAGATTTTTTTTTTAATTAACATATGATAAATTTTTTTAAATATTTTCTGGTAAAATCTTACTAAACAAGTCCTTGAGTGAGAGTACTTCATGAAATAAAAAAAAAGTTTTCTACTTGCATTAAGACCGGAACAGTAAAATAAAATATGTTTCATGGAAAGGGGGTCTTGCAAAACATGCATAGAGCTGGGTCTTCAACTTTAAGCAATAAGGCATTGGTCAATCTTGTATAAACTGACCTATACATTTCTAGTCTTATTGTGCATCAATGAATGATTAATCCACAAAATTTGTCTTCAATTTTTTAATCCACTTTGAAGAAGACCACAGATTTTCAGTATTCAATATCCAAATCCAGATGGACAAATCAAGACCCATCCTACATTTTTTCCTAGTTCAGTGTGCTGTTTCTTGTAATACTTTGGATTACATGATAAAAAATATGGGTTGTAAACAAGCTTTCACATTGGCATTAAAGTCATTCCATAGACTTGGAGATCTGACTCCAGACAAAGCAGCAACATCTAACTGCTCACTGCAATTTCTTTTAAAAACAAGCAACATCTCATTTTAAAACACGTGCTGTTTTTACAAAAATAACCTGCCGCCAATGTGGTTACAACAGTGCCGGCTGTACGTGTTGGAAAAGACAAATGACACCAGTGTCCCCGGCATATGAGTTTCATCTTCAGAGGGAATAAGAGGCTTTTGGCTCATGAGAGATGCTGGAGGAAAAACTGTGTCTTTACTGAAGGGTAAAGTTTAGAGCCTTGAAAAGATACAATCCATGCACTGCTCCCCTATCTATGTGTTTGTGATCTCTGACTTCACAGCACACTAACACATGTACATGTACACTAACAAGGGAACATCTGTGGTCTAACAATTAACCATCTAATCCACAAAGTGTATTACACACACCTTCTGCCACAACAAGAGCTTCCATTCTCCAAAAAAGTATCATAAGTGAGAAATCTTTTATTTCTTTTATTATTTTTTTATTATTATTCTAATTGCTTCTCCTACACAACAGTACATGACATGTTTCCTAGAGTTGCAAAATAGATCTCAACATTCTTTAATGTCTGCAAAATTCCAATACAAATAGTACCCAAGTTTCACATCAAATTATTTTGAAAACAAATATAAGCAAAAACTACAATATGAACTCAAACATTTATCATCAAAATCTTTTGAAAACAAACAGTCAGAGCAAAGTCTCAACATGAACTCAAAAGTGTATCAAGTTCTTCTCAAATTATATAATCTGAGCAAAGTCTCAATATGAACTTGATTAAACTAAATTGATTAATCCGAGTTAAATCTCAATATAACCTCAAACATTTGTCATCAAATGCTTTTGAAATCAAATCATCTGAGCAAAGTATTAATATGAACTCAAACAATTCACATTAAATCCTTCTAAAATTAAATAAACTGAGCAGTCTCAATATGAACTCAAATATTTCTCATCAAATTCTTCTCAAATCAGTTAATTTGAGCAAAGTCTCAATATGAATTCAAACAGTTCGCATTAAATTCTTTCGAAAAGCAGTTTCAATGTAAACCCAAACTTTTGTCGTCAAATTATGTAAGCAAAGTCTCAATATGCATTCAAACTTGTCTCATCAATTTTTTCTCAAATGAAATAATATGAGCAAAGTCTCACTCTCAACATGAACTCAAATGTCTCTCAACATATTCTTTTCAAATAATCTGAGCTACAGTACACTTTCCACATTCATTTTTTTACTGCAGTTCTAAACTATTACTGTACATCAATAATTATCAAATTTGTATTGCTCGGTAGGAATTTTAGGAGAACACTGATACATGAAATGAAGTTTGCTGAGCTATGAAAGAGCAACTTCTGAGCAATAAATCTGACAAATATTTCCTCTGTGATGCAAATATCAACTCATGACAAATATCACATCAAACTTAAACATACTGAATGTTTTTATGACCTGCATATGAAGCTAGTGTACTATCTTGCAACAAGAACACTACAGTTCAACAACAGCTATCTGTTTTTCTGCACGGTGCCGTGGTCTGTAGTGTGCTGTTCAAGGGTCTGGAGCGATCTGTGAGCTGTTTTTGAGCGTGTACATGTACTGACTGATTAATGATCGTCTCTCCCACGTCCCCTGGGCTCTGCTCAGGGGTTTTACTATGGCCGCCGTGTTCCTGTTGCATTATTCAACAGCAGCCTGACACAGTCGTGCACCATTCACAAATCCAGTGCAGCAGACGCCTGTTTGTGTTTGGGATTGTGTTATGAACAGCAGTTTTTAAATGTATGAACCTAATATACATGTAAGTACACAGCCAGTATTAGCCAATATCACAAGTTCCAAAACACACACACACATTACACCAAAAAAGATCATTAAAAAAAAGTTTAAACTAACTAAAATGAAAATAAAATTTTCATCCATTTTCATTTAATTTATCTATGTACTAACATAAGTAAACCAAAATAGAAATGAATAAAAAAAAGTAGACATTTTTTTTAAAGAATAAAAATGACAAAAACACACAAATCACTAAAGTTTTCACTAAAATTAAAACACAAAAAACATTCAAAATATGAATAAAATCTTAATGATACTACCATAACACTGATATATTGCTGATATAACATTGATACTGTCCTATACTACACAACCAAAAGTATACTTTCCCTTTATTTGAGAAGTATTTGCGCTTAGAGCATAACTGAAGTATGTTACTTGGGATGTACAACATCCTCATTATTCGCTTTGGCTTCCATTCACTTATTTTATTCATCACTTCTATGAACACACACACACACACACACACACACACACACCTGGCAGGCCAATGCATTACATCACACACCAGTTTATGAAATAAACTGCACTAGATGCTCATTTAATCGCTAACGCCACCTGCTCCATCCAAAGCACTGATAGCACAGCTGGGCAGAACGTCTGTGTTTAGCATGCAGGTGGACAGACACAGGTCACATATTACACAGCATTATTCCTATCTGCACACTAACCTACTGCAATTTTTTATCCCTAGCATGATTAGCACTGCAGCTAACCAGCAGTGTCTCTTTCTGAGTGTGAAAGCTGTGTGGATACAGAAAGAGAGGGTTAGAAGAAGTGTCACTGCGAACTGACCCACTTACTTGAGATTTTTAACCATGTTAACTGTAGTTTAGTGTGTAATACTGGGACAAAGCTCTGCACACAGATTTCTCAACGACACAGATTATCCAGCACGCTAACACTGTGTTTTCTACATAGTCAACATGCAACCACACTTCACTGCAATAAAAAACGTTCTTAAATATTGCATTTCCTGTTAAGACCCGTCAAAGCCTACTCCACAGGAAAAAAAAAAAAACTAAATAGTCTATGGCTTCCTCTTAAAATAGTACTGTGGTGGTACTATGGTACAGAGATTAGCACTATATAGAGTACAATATAGTCATATGGTACTTCTGTATATGAACGATTACCATCATGCTAGAATTAGAGTCTGTTAGTTCAATTCAATTCTATGAATCATATCAAATGGCAATGCTTCAGTTAATCATTTCAGTTAATCTCTGATTAAATGATCCATTTGAGTCACAAAATGTTCTTGTAGAGCCACAGAACATCCTGTGTGGTATTATTCAAGTATTAAAATGTAAAATAGTAAAACATATGCAGATAAATACAGCAGATTGTGAATTTGTAAAAAATGTAAATAAATAAATAAAAATCTCATGGATTTTCTTTCATTTCATTTTTAATACCATGGTTTTTATGTACATTTTATTTTTTAATATATCTTATTTATATATATATATATATATATATACTGCTAGTGACTGATAGTGTACATATTCATTCCCTTGTTTTTATTCATTTTTAACAGTTTATTGAGTGTTTATTATTGCATTTATTATCAGTTACATTTCATATAAATTGAATAATATGTATATATTTTAAACAACAATGTTCAGGTTCAAAATGTACACGCTGATTTTCAGTCCAGGGCATCAGCAGCTACTTGAGTACTGATGATTGATTTATCCGAGTAGGCAAAATGATCAAAATCCCCATCGCTAAATGATGGAAAACAATTTTAAGCCATTTCAGAGGAAATCTATAAAAATAACACCAAGGCCTTAATGTGGTGTGAGAGCAAAAGAACTTGAGTGTCCATAATGAGCGAGAGTGTGAGAACAACGCAATCAACACAAAATGACGGCCTTCGGGGTTCCCGGCTCTAAACAAAAGAAAACAGAATTGTTATACGTACCTTCAACTGTCA
Organism: Tor tambroides; assembly: GCA_021397915.2. Lineage (NCBI taxonomy): Eukaryota > Metazoa > Chordata > Actinopteri > Cypriniformes > Cyprinidae > Tor > Tor tambroides. Next base: position 11,249 of record JAFVLL020019625.1, read on the forward strand.
GCCACAACCTTACTGAAATGAGGCCACACAAACTGATACTACAAAAATCCACTGCAAGCAGGTGAAGGAACCAGAACTTCAGTCCACTAACATCATTAGAATCCTCTCGGTTCTGAAGTCAGGATGTTGTTTTTACACAAATCAAATCTTCCCTCACTGACAGTCGTGTGAATCCCAGATAACATTGACTAAAATGTGTTGAAGAATTTCACAAATGCCCTTCTCTCGGATGTGAGTGATATCACAGCACCCACTGATTATAAGCAGCCGCAAGGCATGCTGGGGCCCGGAGCCCAGGGCGGGGCTGAAACAGGCTGTAGCAGATGACCTGTGAGCAGAGGTGGAGATGTTTCTCTGGGACAGGGGCAGCATTACATGCTTCAGCCCGCCGCTGATTGGCGGACATTCTGCTAGAGGATTTTTATTTAATCTGGTGTAACTGTGTGCCAGAACAAAACAGCACTCTCTCTCTAACCAAACAAATCACGAATTTGTGCTTTTTTCCCCCCTTCCCATACTAATTTTCTATTTTTTTAAGACAAGGATGATTATCTTTGTAAATCTAATTCAGTCTGCTTTGCAAAAGAATAAATTGGAACATGCAATAGCTTTAGCCAAACACAGTACAAACAAGTCCAGAAAATGTCAACATCCGAACAGAAACTACACTGATAGTCTTTCTGTTTATGGACACACTGAACGATATCAAAAACATAGGTGCTCTACTCCACTTAAGCCTTTCTAAGCTCAAGCAAACTACAGTGAATACAGTGATGGTACTCCACAGTAATACCAAGGGATTTTTATACACTGTAATCATGTACTAAACGATTATCATATTCACATACTATGGTAATTGTAAGAATGATACATGCACCAAAAACAATGTTATTATCATGGTATGCTTTCAAATGAATGTAAATAAATAAAACCAACATGGTACTGTCATAGTACCAAATATACTGAAAAGTACTGTATTTTCATGGTATGATTAAAAAATAAAAATAATGAAAACTAAATAAATTAACGAAATAAAAACCTAATAAAAAACCATGGTATCAATATAGTAGGACTTTAATCAAATAAAACCAAAAAAATAAAAATTTGAATTAAATAAAGAATAAAATTGTATACTGAAAAGCACTGTATTTTCACGGTATGATTAAAAAAATAACAAGGAGAAAAAAAGTGAATGAAATAAAAACTTAAATTTAAAAAAAAAATCCCTAAAAACCAAAGTATTTTTATGGTTGGATTTCAATAAAATTATATTTTTTACATAAATAATATAAAATATAATTACAGATAAAAATAAAATGAAATAAAATAAATGTACCTGAAAACCATTGTATTATGATTAAAGCCATGGTATTTTCATGATTGGACTTCAATAAAATAAAATATATTATATATACTGTATATAAAATATTATAAATAAAAATAAAAATAAAATGAAATAAAATAAAATACATGTATCTAAAAACCATGGTATTACTTTCAATAAAGTAAAAGAAAAAAAGTAAATTAAATTTAATTAATTAAAAAAAAATAATAATAAAATGGTATACCACCATAACAGGTAAACATGTATGTGAAAGAATTCCATAGTATAACTCCACTAGATATATAATAATAAATATAATATTCACCCAGCAGAACAGTTGGTAGCACACTGGCACTCATGCCCAGCACACTGTGAAGCGTTTCAGATCAAGCAGACACAGGAAGTAGCACAGCACTGCGTCCCGCCTGTGCGCCGCAGTGGTGCGAACGTCATTAACGCCCCCCTCCAAACACGATGCAGACAGCCATGTGTTCCTGCCACATTTACCCCATATCCTTTCAAACAGCAGCATTCAGGCCAAGCAGGCCTGCTCTCGTGAAACTCTAGCAGAGTGTAAAATAGGCCAAACCCCAGAAGAATAAAGCAGGAGAATCAGTGCAGACTGAGGAATGGCTCTTTCCTTCCACAGCTCACCAACAAGACACTTTCACACATACACACACACACACACACACACACAACAGGAGACATGCTAGTTCAAGCCTGAAATAAAACGTTTAATAGCCCTAAGTACATTAAAGACCCTTTGAGTTGGTTTAAGAAATATGGTTCTTTTCTTTGTTGATGTATTTCTTAAAGCAGGAAGTTAAAATAACCAATATTTAGTCATAGCCCGGTTAAACCATACTTGTTAGCTTGTAGAAAATGGATGCAAGCAATTATGACACTTGCAAAATGACAATTAATAGATTGAAATAAAATAACTGGATTTTCATTTAATGGGATTGATGTGATTTTTACATCAACATGAAACACCATTAGCAATTCATTTTACTTCAGTAAACTGACATTTCTGAGGGAAACAATAATAAAATAATGTACATAAAACATTTTATAATTTTATTTATTTGATAATAAAATTAAAATAATATATTAAAATAAATATTAAAATAAAATGTTATAAAATAAAATAAAATGCTATGAAATAAAATAAAATAAAATAAAATAGAATAAAATAAAAATGTACCTAAAACCATGGTATTGTAACGGTATGGAATAAAATAAAATAAAATAAAATAAAACAAAATAAAATAAAATGTATTATTATTATTATTATTATTATTATTATTATAGGATTTCAATAAAATTAGCAATTATGACACTTAAACAATGGTTGAAGTAGTAGAATAACTGGATTTCCATTATTAATTGGATTTATGTGAAACATCAACATGAAACATATTTAGCAATTAATTTTACATCAGTCGTTTGAGATTTCAGAGGGAAACAATGTTGGGAAGGGCTTGATTTATTATTATTATTGATTAGGAATTTAACCAGAATGACCAGAATGGAATTATGTGGGATTCATGATATCAACAGAAAATTAAAGTTGTTTCAAAGGTTGAAAAAGTCACTGCATGAAAAATTATCAGGACAAACTTTTCTCTTCTTTTGCATAACATGCACTTTGTGAGGAATGCATTAAGGAATGTGCATTAAGAAAATAATAGTGTCCATTTTTCCCATATTGACCGCTGCCGCACTGTCTGTGGCTATTGCCTGATTATTGAAACACACAAATATTAAAGCAGAAATGTGTGGCACTGCACAACCAACACCCTAAGCATGGTAATGCTTCAGACAAACAGTGTGTAATTATGCATATTGGTGTCAACTGGAGCGGCCCGGACAGATCAGCCCAAACACATTTTACAGGAAACTGCAGCCGACAAGCTGAGCAATCAACACCACAGGCCTGCAATTAACATCCTGTGCTGCTCGTTGGGCCCAGGAGGAAATAAACAGGTTTGGAAGTGAAGTGTGACCAACTCGAGCCACATCAGAGCACGTCAGACCCCATAAAGAGCATTCAAAGAGCTCAGATCCGCCTCACACACACACACAAACATAAAGAAACAGACAGATAGAAAGCAGCTGTGATGCTGCCCTCAAATCCTACTGGAAAGCTCCTACTGACGAGTTTGGAAATCTCAATTGTGGTGTGAATGCGTTGGGTTACATATTTCTTTTATATTTGCGTCAAAGATGAAATGTCCCATTTTGGTTTTCCAATCAAATTCAATTAACAAAAGTCATTTAATATAATAAATGCAAGTAAAGTGTCTATTTTAATGTTTTGAATAACTTTTGTGAAAATAAAAGAAAAAGAAAAGGAAAGGAAAATGATCATACTAAATTTTATTATATTTCAAATTATTAAAAACTTGTTGACAAATGAGTAAAAGCTAGTGGTTTGAAGGATAGTGCCAAAGAGTGGTACAAATTTAAAATTATAATTAATTAGTATTTACACATCTACACTGTGATCCTTAAATAGAGTATTTTAATGTCACATAATGATTCTGGTTCGAAATATGCTTGACAAGATTTTTGTGTGTGTGTGTGTGTGTGTGTGTATATATATATATATAAACTATTGCAAATCATGTATACTGCACTGTAAAAAAAAAAAAAAGTTGAGCCAACTTAAAAATTTAAGGCAACCAGCTTCAGCAGATTTTTGAGTTCTCTCAACTCATTTTTGTAGGAGATTCTGAACTTTTTGTTGTATAAACTTAAAACAACAAGTTGAGAAAACTCAAAAATCTGATGAAGCTGGTTGCCTTAAAATTTTAAGTTGGCTCAACTTTTTTTTTTTTACAGTGTACAATTGAAATGTGCGTTATTAGTCTAACTCATGCTTTATCTATGCATTTTTACCATTCTCAACATCTGCCACATAATTGCCTCATAAACTAGGAAAATTAGTAGAATTTTTCTATAGCTTTATTGCTGTTATTATAAAGTAAACTAATTTGTATGGCCAATATAATTAATATACTACAGTATTTGAAATGCTACCTGGTGCCTTCTGGCTTTCTAGTATTACGTTATTTTGTGGATGAAGCATTTTCTGGGGGAATATGAGTAAAGTTATGAGCATGAGAGAAACGGAATGAGAGAGGGTTCATTTTCATAAACGAACACTTGGAGTTACTCCTATCTGAAACCGCCTGAGCTTCAGGACAGCGTTTCCCTTCAGTTATGAAGAATAATACATACACACCTCTCTGTGTGTCTGCTAACTATGAATTTTTCATTGCAGTGTGCAAGTTGCGTTTGAGCTGAATGACAGCCGCAGTCGTACAGCAGGCAGATGTTCGGCTGTGGAGACTGTGGAGGGAGACATGAAAAACCAGCGGCGAATTAAAACTCACATCAATCATCTAACCTCAAAAACCACACTGAGGAACTACACAACACATCCTCCTCACTCAGAGCTGATATTAATTTGTCTAATAAGCATTGCATTGTATTGTGTTGAAGGAAAGGTTCATAAATTTAACAGAAAATTTTCTGCCACGACATTATCTGTTTTTTAACAGATATTTTTCTTATAGAGAACTAGAACAGATTGGAAGCTGAAGTTTCCGTTTTGTAAAATATATTTTATTGAACATATAGCACAATATTGAAATTATTTGATAATACTTTAAAATAAGATTCCATTTGTAAACATTAGTTAGCTACATTAGTTAACATGACCTATCAATGGAAACTACTTCTAAAGCATTTACTAAACTTAATCTCAACATTTATTACACTATTAAATACATTATTAAAATTAAAAGTTGTGTTTGTTAATATTAGTTAATGTACTGTGAACATGAACTAACATTAACAAGGTTAATAACTGCTGTAAAAATGTATTGCTCATCATTTGTTCATGTTAGTTAATGAATTGACTAATGTTAATGAATGAGACCTTATTGTAGAGTTTCCAGTTATTTTTAATATGAAAACAGCTCATGTGAACAATTCTGCGTAGTGACCCAAAAGAAACTGAATCGACTTGAATTGACACAAATTTACATCAACGGGGGAAAAGAAAAAAATCAAACTCACCAACTTTAAAATATCTATAAATATATTAAATTCACAAGACTTGTCTGATGACCCTTATCTTTAGAAACTGAATGTCAAAATAAGAAATAGCATTAAAATATTAACAACGTTGTTCAATACTTTGCTACAATGAAAACATTTTTGTGTAGAAACTAATTTCACTCAGGAAATGCTAGCCAGTTTCACAAACAGTTACAAAAAATGGCAAGTAATACTGAATTAAAGAATTTTGAAGTAAAAAGACTGAATAGTATTTCTCATAAAACAATCAAATAATAACTTTTTACAGTGTGTGTTGAAAAAAGGTTGTATTTCAAAAAAAATGTTTAATTCAATTTCCAATATCATAAGGTTTGAGTTGATTAAACGCTGTTAAGTTGATCAGATTGGTAATTGTACATCAAGCCTTTAATGATCTTCACCGCTGTCTTATTCAATGCGTGGGCGACTGAAGGATCAGTGTCTGTGCCTCCAGCATGTTCTCCTGAAAAGCTGTTTGCGTCAGTGGTGACATTCCATTAGCACGCACTCATATCGTATTATTCTTTTACAAAGGTGGATGTAGAAATCTAACATTCACAATGGGCCTTGGATTTCTTTAGAAGGCCTGAGCTCAGAGTGAAATGTACGGTGAAATGCTTTTGTAGAAGAGAGCATGTCAGGTGGAAGAAAAATACCCACAAAGCATGACTGTAGCTCCTTTCGACACTTAAAGTTGGGTCGTTTCTGCACCAGTAAGCTTTCTGCCCAGGGGATACTGAGCAAACCAAGACAGCCATTCTACCATCTATTTTTAACCGTCATCAATTATGAAAAAAAAGCTCCGAAAATAATTACAGTAACATGTAAGACGTGCAACACTTTACATTGTGTGCAGCGGCGTTATAATGCAGCACTTCAGCGAGACGAGAAAAACATATTTAGAGAAATAAAACCCCGTCCATACGTCACGGCTCGTGTCTGCGGTGCACTTACAGTAATCATTTGGCTGTGATGTATGCGGGGTCCTGCTGTACGATCTGATGGTATGTTGTGAATGGACATTCAGAGTGCTTAATATTGCTGTGGAAAAGAGTTAGACTCATTACAGCTGAAAGAGAGACCATCCATCCATCTACAGCTCTGCTGATCTGTCCTAAACTGCTCATTCCATATCTGCTTACAGAACAGATGCATTCTCACGTATTACTGGAGATGTGCACACACTGACTAACAGAAAAAAAAAATACCAAAAAGTGGCATGGTAATAACTTCTTTTAGCCAGGTAAATTGTAAAGCAGCAAGTTTCTGAAACTATGACAAATGCAACACTATAAAGAAAATTGCATGGAAATTTCAGGTGAAAATGCAATAAAACACTAAAGGAGTTTTGCCTGAAGAGAACACTAAAAATTTAAACAGAAACTGCAACACTCAGAAAAATCTGTAAAAATAAGTTCCAATGTACTGTGCTAATGTGATAAAATTTTCTGTATTGATTTTTTACATCTTTTACCTATACTCTACTTTAGGATTGAACGAAACGTAAGCTTAACAGAAAAGGTACTGGTAATTTTCCATCTGGACATTCAGTTTTTCTACAGATTTTTTTCTTGGAGTGAACTTGAACAGATCGGAAATATATACATTTCGATTCTGAGAATTTTTTTATGTACTATAATAATTTTTTATTTTCTATAAACACCAACTGATGGTAATATTTGGCAAGATAAATGATCAGTATTAAAGTCAATCTTTTGACCACCAGAGCTGTTGTTAACTAAAACTGAAACTACTAAAAATCACTTTGAATAAATGAAATAAAGGACAGTCGTGGCCTAATGGATAGAGAGTTGGACTTGTAACCCAAAGGTCAGGAGTTTGAGTCTCAGGTCAGACAGGGATCGTTGGTGGGGGGAGTGAATAACCAGCACTCTCTCCACCCTCAATACCATGACTGAGGTGAGACCCTTGAGCAAGGCACCAAATCCCCAACTGCTCCCTGGGCGCTGCAGCATTGGCTGCCCACTGCTCCAGGTGTATGTTCACTACTGTGTGCATGCACTTGGATGGGTTAAATGCAGAGCACAACTTCCAAGTATGTCACCATACTTGGCCACACACCCCTTCCCTTTCCCTAAAGCTGAAAGAAACTTAAATATTAGATTGATGAAAAACAAACAAAACAAAACAAAAAAAATATATATATATATAAATGCTGCCTTGGCAACTAACTGAAAAAAGTAGAATAAGTTTAAGAGCTACAATTAAAACTAAAAAAATGTTTAGTGTAATATTACAACAACAAATAAAAATTACAAAAGCACATGACAAATGTAAAAACAAAATGTAATTACTTAAACATAGTGCTTAAGTGCTTTAAGCACTAAAATGACAAACTAAAATATTGAAAAACAGAATTATTTAAAAAAAAAAAAATAGAAATGACAATTGCTAAAACATAAACTAAAATTCAAATTAAAACTGAAAATGTAAAAATAATAGCTGATCAGCACTGTTTTTCCTATTCAACTATGGCAGAAAATCACTGTGTCATCATGGTAAAAATTTGTAAGGATAGGCAAATCTATAGGCCTGAAACTCTCTCGATTCTTTGCACTGGCAAATAGACAACATGGACATGAGCGTCCCAGCTGGTGGTCTCATTGAAATTCTCTGGGAGCGTATTTATAGAGGCTTGAGGTCCCTGCTACATCACCCTGGGCCAGGAAACCATGCGTGGCTGCAGCCTGACTCTCCCCATCTGCTCCATCAACACACACACACACACACACACACACACACTATATACGAGCTTACAAGATGCTATGTCAGCTCTGCTCTCTGATTCACTCAACATCACTTCTGTCTGACACGAATGAGAGCGCATGGGCCGGAAAACAAACCCATTAGAGGGGGAAAGAGAGTTAAAGAAGACCCAGATGTACTTTACAGCTACAAAAAGTAGGGTTGGGTACCGAAACCCGGTACCAATATGGCACCGGTACCTATGTAACCGGTATGTACTAGAACCGAATCAGAACGCAGATTTCGGTGCCTCATTTCGGTGCCATGCCTGAGCGATCGATTAAAATATTTGTCCTTTGTTTCTCCGAAACGAACGTAAGAAGCATCATCACCGGCACCGCACGTGAAAAATAATTTCCCGACTGAGAAAATGCACGTGAACTCAAGTCGAAAAGCTCTAATAATACAAGTCCAACAAATCTTTGTAGTAACGCGAGTGTGCTGTTTTCACATTCCATGCACTTAAAAGCACTACTCTGGAAATGAGAGCATCCGAGGAGCGCGTGAATGCAGAAATTACACTTGCTCTGACGGCAGCAGGTAGCCGCAAAAAGGGTTAAAATCACATTACATTCTAACATTGTAACATTGCAATCTAAAAACAAAAATAATGCTTTTAAAGCAGAAGTTAAATTTACTAAACTAAAAATGAAAATAATAAAAAAGCACAGACTAATTGAGTAAAAAGGCTATTTTGATTACCCCATTACACTTTACAGTTAGTGCTATCTACACTTACTTGTAGGTTTAAAATTCTACATATGTCACATTTATTGTCCAGCTACAAATATTTCAGCAAAATGTATATTTTAGTCAGAGTTATTGCGCTCCGTCTGTTTGGCACGCATGCACGGCGGTGCTCGTTCGAAACGAAGTCTGTGAAGTTTAGTAGTAGTAGTACTTCTGACAGCAAAATGGAAATATGTCCATGGCTTTCTAACATTTACAGATGGAGAATGTACCTGTGAAATGTAAGTTATGCATTACGGAAAACAGCAAACACATTAAACAGCACGAGCAGCATCTCTGTCAGCAGCACACGCAGCCTTTCTGTCAGAGCATCTGACAGGGAGAGCGCGAGCCGCTTTAAACTGAAACTATAAACTATAGGCTATTATATCTTACCAGTTTTTTTTTAAAGCCCTTCATATAAAGCTTGTCGCATGTTTAGGACAAACTGTATTATGCACTTTCTCCGCAGCAGTTCAGTCTGTGTCCTCCCTGGATATTTTATCAGATACGCTCGTATCAAACTAGCCTACTGTATATCAATATTAACCGTATTGCTTCATACCGTATCGCTTAAAGAATATATCGATATATCATACAAACTCTATACCGCCCAGCCCTAGCTTTAATTGAAATGCCTAAAGCTAAAATTCTCTTGTAGTCACGTTTTTAAACCTGTTGTCCAACAAAAGAGAACATTATAACCTTTTTAGTCCACAACACCAGTTCCCTTGCTTCCTTTTGTGATCTGATGTAGCTTCTTGTCACAGAATGAGGCAGAAAGTATGTTCCATAGGCTACTAATGCATCGATTATCAATGGATTATAAATATACTTTATTATGAAAATACCAGAGATGGCTTGAATAACACAGACAAACTATATATTGTCATAGTCTAGTGTTTAATGTATTTGTTTTATCATTCAAGACGTTTATATCTTCTGTTTACTCAGTTACAGCGATAGCAATGCCTTTGTCCATATTGGGGATTTCCTGGAGCTTCATGAGTTCCATATACAGTATGTGTATATAACAAGTATCGGTTCAGGCACCGTTTAGGCACCGGCACCGTTTTAAAAGTATCGATTTGGCACCGGTATCGAAAAAACCCCAAACGATACCCAACCCTAACAAAAAGTAGTAATGCTACTAACTTAACCACTTTTTATTAGCTCAGCTGATTATATGATAGTGTAGCTTTTCAATCAGGGTATCTTCCATTCATTTGTTTTTTAATTTAACATTAAAAACAGAAAAATAAGAAAACGGTTCCTTTTTTGGTTTTTAAATTTTAAAAATAAAAACGAAAAAACAAGAATTATGCTTGATTTTCCATTTTTACATTCAGGGCTAGAAAATGAATAAACAGCTTGAATTTTTTATCTCTGCATGTGGGCAGAAATAAAACGCCCCTTTCCACTGATTGGTCAACCAAACATTAAACCGTCATTAGCTCTTCCGCAGTTCTGCGCAGCAGAAAACAGTCCTGCTGCTACAGTTGTATGCATTCTTAACGCGTTTATTGCAACTTTCATCACTGTCTTATCAAACAACCAGACTAACAAATGGCTAACGGCTAACATTATCCCTAAAATATAACAATGAAAAAAAATAAAAATAAAAATAGAGTAATAAACCATATACTACACTGATATGAAATAATGTCATATCTTTAAATATCTATATCATTTCAACTTCATCTCTTGTCCAAAACACAGCTCAATAAAACAGGCGATGTGCCAAAGATGTAGGGGGTAGCTGTGAGTGCAGATGTGAATAAATTAATATTTAGGCTATGAGAAAATAACTTATAACTTATTAAATAACTTATTTCTCGCGTAGGTTGCCGAAATTATACCTACACGGAAGTAAGCCATCTATAGGCTCTGCCCCGGTATGGGCTATTCGTTAGCCATTTGTTAGTCTGGTTGTTTGATGAGAAAGTGATGAAAGTTGCAATAAACACGTTAAGAATTCATACAACTGTAGCAGCAGGACTGTTATCTGCTGCACAGAACTGCGGCAGAACTAATGACGGCACGGTTTAATGTTTGGTTGACCAATCAGCGGAAAGGGGCGTTTTATTCCCGCCCACATTCAGAGATGGAATATTCAAGTCGTTAATTCATTTTCTAGCCAGGAGCGTAAAAACGGAAAATCAAGCATTTTCGTTTTTTTGAAAAATTGAAATACGAAAAAAGGAACTGTTTTCTTATCTTTCTGTTTTTATTATTAAATTAAAAAACACGAATGAACGGAAGATACCCTGATTCTCTTCCTATAACGAGCTCATTTTCCATACTAGAAGAACCATTTTAGGCTACTCAAAGAACATTTCACAGTGAAGAGTTCTTGAAAGAACCATTTTTTCTTAGTGCAAAGAACATTGTAACAATCTAAAGCAGTGGTTTTCAAACTTCTTCCTGGGGACCCACAGCTCTGCACATTTTGCATGTCTCCCTAATTTACACACCTGATTCAGATCATCAGCTCATTAGGAAAGAGCTCCATGAACTCAAATGAGTGTGTCAGATAAGGGAGACATGCAAAAGGTGCAGAGCAGTGGGTCCCGAGGAACAGGATTGAAAATCACTGATCTAAAGAACCTTTTTCCACTATATAAAACATTTCATGGAATGAATGTTAAAGGTTCTTTATGGAACCATCGATTCCAAAAAAGAACTTTTATTTTTAAGAGTGTAGTAATGGTTTATCATGATAAAAGCTACATTTGTGAATTTCACATCATATCACATGGGCCTAAGAGTAATATTAACGCTTAGGATGGCAGATCTTTGGGAAACGGAGCTCTGAGAGGTTTGTGACGTACATCTTATCACTGACTAACCTTATCTACTGATTTTAAAACGTCCTTGAGTTCCTGCATTGCCACCACAAATAGCCGAGTGTCTCAGCAACTGCCGAGTATAACCACAGGTTACCTGAGGGCATTACCTTAAACTTGCAACAAAAAGCTAAACAAAACTCCTTGGTTCTCTAGGACGATTTTTCCTAGTAAAACAAAAAAAGCCACATACTTTTCTGCAATGAGGTTTTGAACATCCTGGGAGATAAAATCTCTGCTGAAACCTAATGACGGAGTAAACACACATTACACTGGCTCTCAGTAATGGGGTCTGACCACAGAGAAGAAAATGAGAAACAGAACAGAACAGCTATCAATGCTAAACCACGATCACATCTGCTTTACGAGGCCGATCTCATTCACCCCCGATACGTCCACCGTAATCACACACTAACCCATCCGAGACGGCACGTGCCTGGCAGCCATACGGTGCACAAACTCCCATGTCTGCAAAATACTCAGATAATTAGCCTCATTCAACTGCCGCATGTAGAAGATAATCCACGTGAAACAGTGACGCAGTGTCCTGCAGTGTGTCATGCTAGCATTCTCCTAAAACTACTTTACATAGATGTAATGAATCCTTTTAGAATTATTTTTTTGTATAGGCTGAATCATCCAATGAATCATATTCACTGAATGAGTAGATAAAATAGAATATTTCTAGGAACATTTTTGTCAAAAATAAAAAAAAATCAGACAGTAGCTATTTAACCTCATGTCATTTTAAACCTGCAAGCTCTGAAAACCTTGCATTAAAATATACATATTTATAAGGTAAATATATATTTTTTTATAATATGTTACACAAGATGTTACACTGTTACACAAACATTTCTAATGTTACACAAGCTTTCTATAGCTTTCTTGTAACTATGGTAAAAACAGGATCCTGTCAACCAAAATTACAATCGTCCAGTGGATAACTGCAACAATCAATCCTGTAATTGGTAATGGATTGGATTCTGCGTAAATAATTTCCGCTGCTAGTATTACTAGCTGTCTGAAGGAATATCACAGATAAGAAGCTCTTTAAAAATCAATATCAAGTGCTGTATAATCAGTGTGCTACACATGAGAAATCAACATTTCGTAGGTCAGAGTTTGACCTACATGGGACGTCACAGAGGGTCATGGGATCACAAAGCTACTGGGTAAAAACCACAAGAAAGAACATCAAGCTACAAAAGACTGATGTTTTGGAATGGTGACATTTCCACATCTGCTACACAAAGTCTAGAGAGAAAATTGCAATGAGATACATTACTGTTCAAAAGTCTGTGGTCAGAAATTTTTTTTCTCTTAAAGAAATTAATAATTTTATTCATTAAGGATCCTTAAATTGACCAAAAGTGACAGTAAAGACATTTTCAATGTTACAACAGGTTTCTATTTGAAATAAATGTTGTTCTTTTGAACTTTTTATGCATCAAAGAATACTGAGGAAAAACTGTTTCCACAAAAATACTAAGCACACTGGAAAACCAAACAGTGAAATGAATGAAATGAAATGAGTTAATTTCACTCAAATAATAATGAAAGTTCATTGGACTTAATTGAAATAAGTTCTGTAAACTCAATATGTCATTGTAGTAAGGTGAACTTCAAATGATTGCGTTTTCTAGTTCCCAGCATGCATTGCATCAGACAACAAGGAAAATAAATGTAGAAATTAAGTGTTATTCTTTGTGTTTTTGCACACGATTAACATAGTACTTAAATGTTGTGTTATGTTAGGATTTACATAGGTTTCTGTTAAGTTGGTTTTTGTAGTGTTACCGTTGTGGTGAAGAGTAGAGCCTGTGGTTAGGTTGAGGTTGGATAGCAAAATTTGAAGACTAAATTTAAATCTGTTGCAAACTTGCACTTAAAGATCTGAATGAATGTGCTGTTTATGGAAGCAAGTTGTATATAATTATCATTATGATGAGTAGGGTGGGATCATGGAAGTGAGGCTTGGCTTGGTTCCCATTGCTCTCAGCCCCGCCCCACTTGTCATAAAAATTTCAAGCTCTACTAACTTAAAAAAACTGAGTTTGTTTACTCAAATGTTTGAGGCAATAAGTTTCCTCAAATGTTTTGAGTATTCTTAACTTATCGGGTTTTACAGTGAGCAGTATAACTGTTTTCAACATTGATAATAATAATAAATATTTCTTGAGCAGCTTGTTAGGTACGACGCGAAGCGGAGTGCCTAAAACCCCCTTGGCTATTATAAAGGAGGACGTCTTACGTATAGCGACCCATAAAAACAGTCGCTAATGAGGCATCTACGTATATATATATATATATATCTATGGTTGCAACAAAGTGGCTGCCAAGCAACACACAAAAGTAAACAAAGGTGTATATTTGTATTGTATTTTACAACAGCTTTGAATGCGGCTCAACCAATCAGAATCAAGGACTGGAACTATCCGTTTTTTAAAATACATTTCACAATATGTTCATATAGAAGAGTTATTTAAAATTGTAATAATATTTCACAATATTACAATTTTTACTGAATGTTTATTAAATAAATGAAGACTTGGTGAGTGAAAGAGTCCTCTTTCAGAGACATTTACAAATCTTACCAACCCCAAACTTTTGAATGTTAATGCATCTCATTTGTTTCTCCTAGACATCAGGGATGTCAAATGGAGGTTTTTGGAGACTATTCTCAAATTTTTTTCCTACATAAATGACCACAATAATCTCACGTCACTTCTACAGTTTTAGAAAAAAAAAGAATCTAAAAAAAGATATTTCAAATTGTGCTCAAATTTGCCTCAAATGATCTGATCTACACTTCTAGAGTAGATTATCAACAGAAATTTTGATTCAAAATGTTACTTCAGCTTTCATATACATTACATGAAATTCAGAGATAATACTGTGACAAAACTGCTTTGGGAGAGGCGCGAGATATGACTGATAACAGCCTGGAACATTTTGTGACAGGTGGAGGAACACATGCTCTATATATGGCTGTGACCATCAGCAGCAAACAGCTTCATAACATCCATCCAGTGAGAGCAGAGTGAGACAGACAGAAAGGAGAGCTGGTCTTTCTCAACGCAGAGAGTGGTATGTGGGATAGGGACATCTGCTCTCTTTCATGCTCAGAAAGCGCAACTGATTCCCTGAAAGGATGATGGGAGTTTGTTTGTGGAACACACTAATGGCAGAGAGCTCTTCCTCAAGCTAGAAACTACTCCTCTCCACCCTCAGGTGCTAAAGATCTTTTCATAGGACATACAGTTCCCTGTCTAATGGGTTTAACAGCAGAGGAAATTTATACTGCTCAGAGGTTACTCTCTCATGGATCAGGGAAAAATAACACAGCATTTGAAACTCTAGAACAGATTTCTCTATGAATAGGACTTCTGGTGCTTAAGGGGAAAAAATCTTACAAGCAGGAGGTGAAACTTTCATTCCCTTGATGTCTAGAAGAAACAACTGAGATATTAAAGAGATTTAATTGCTTTTTAGATTCTTTTTGCTTTTCTTTCCCTAAATAAAGGTGTAGGCTTTAATTTGAATCTTTTCACTGAGAAACTGCTGGTAAATTTTACATATAATTACAAAGAAACAGAAAGTAACACATTGAACAAGTTCTTTTTTTTCTTTTCCTGTACTGAAAAAAATGCTGCAGGATTTAGGCTACTTTAAAACAATTTTCACTGAGAAATGTCTAGTAGATTTCACAATTACACAGAAACAGCAAGTAACACATTCTTTTTTTGTACTGGATTTACTTTGAGGGCGGAAACTATAGCAACGCAGGGCTGTCAATCATCCCCCGTGACCCGGCCCTCCGAAATGTGACGTCGCACTGCGGTGAGAGTCAAAACGGCAGGCCTAGTGAGACTGACTTGGTTCATAGGGGATTAAAAAATGAGGAGTGGGTGGATTTTTATTATTGTAGGGTGGTTGTGTTCACACACTGCCAACGCACATTTATGACCAAACACCATGTAAAAGTGGATTTTGCATAATAGGTGCCCTTTAAAAAACATATGAGCTTCAAATTTCAAAACTTTTTATCCTTCTAAACGTCAAGTCTTGATATGATATTTCACGCAAAAGTGTCATTTACTCACCCTCATGTCAGTCCAAAACTGTGTAACTTATATTTTTGGGGCTGTATTTGGGGCAGTCGTGGCCTAATGGATAGAGAGTCGGACTCGTAACCCGAAGGTCATGGGTTTGAGTCTCAGGTCCAGCAGGAATTGTTGGTGGGGGGAGTGAATGTCCAGCGCTGTCTCCACCTTCAATACCACGACTGAGGTGAGACCCTTGAGCAAGGCACTGAACCCCCAGCTGCTCCCTGGGCGCTGCAGCATTGGCTGCCCACTGCTCCAGGTGTGTGTTCACGGTGTGTTTGTTCACTTCTCACTGCTATGTGTGTGCACTTGGATGGGTTAAATGCTGAGCACAAATTCCAAGTATGGGACACCATACTTGGCCACACATCATGTCCTTTCCTTTCCTTTCCTTAGACAAAAAACACATTTCTCAAAATATCTTATTTTATGTTCCAAAGAAAAAAAGAAAGTCATTTTCATCATTTCTTTAAAACACATTACAAAAACATTACAATAAAGCTCAAAGTGCTCATAAAGCTCTTCTCTGGCACAGAAAACTTCTCTGTTTCATTCATTCACCTCATCTGTGTCATTTGCCAAGTAATCTCAGACGGCGTTTACAGAAGCTTCATGAATAAACCCACAGCAGTCCTGCTGCTGTCTCTCAGTCTCTGTGTGCGGGGGACATCCCTCTCTCTATCTCTGTCTCCCCCGCAGGTCTTCCTGTCTCACACATCACCCACAGCATTGATCAAACAAAGTTGCCATGGCGACGCAGCCTCACAGAGCACCGGGCTTGTGGGAAGGGATATTCCATCTAAGAGAAACTTCAATTACGATTTATCTCTTCTGTTCTTCCCTGTATGTCTCTTGCTCGCTCTTTCTCTGCAGCCACCGAAATTTATTAAGCCAAATGATGCACATGGTCAAATAGCAGAGGCTGCATCTTCAACTTAAAAAAAGAATTGTGAAAAATATAGATTCAGTGAGATTTATCTTTGCATACTTCATTTTTCTCCTGTCTATTCAAAAATCAAAACAGACAAGCACAGATATTTATGCTACAAACAGATTTTTTTATGGAACCTACAAAGACTAGGTTTATGTAATTATCAATCAATGTTAGAATAAATAAGACTATAAAACATCCTTCATGTAATATTGGGTCATGTATTGGGTCATGTATTATCTCAAAAAAAAAAAAGAGAGAGAAAAGAACGAGAAAAAAGAAACTTATCACTGCACAAATATGTTTTTTTTTTTCCACATTGTCATTATTTTCACAATAATTATGCAGGCAAATTCTAATTGCTTAATTGATATGAAAATACAAATATTACTTGCATATATTTTTGCCCTTTCAGTTGAGGTGAAATTACCACATTCATGACAGTTTTGTGCAATTCAATGTATTATTGATTGCAAGTTATTTGAACTAGAGAGAGAGAGAGATTTAATTTATAAATTCACACAACAACAACATCACGCTTACTACATAATCACAGTCATTTAGAAGAAGAGTTTCCCAGCCACATACAAGGCATCTCTAAGGCCCTTATGGACTGAAGCGGAAAGAACACAGTGTGACTGAATCCGCTTTGGTTTTGGCAGACAGCTCTGTCCGTTATAATAAGTCAGTACAGGGATGTAACCATTCTCTGAGGGAAGACTTTGGCCAGAAGAAGCAGCCAAAACTGTTGCATTTTGGTGACATTATCTTAAGCCTTTTGCCCGATGTTTATCATGAAAACACAATTCAGAAAAACTCTTTCTATAAAGAACACATTGTCAATTAAATGCCTCAGTGTGACGTTTTTCTAAAATGCAATCGCTGCAATTCAGCAACCAGCAGAAGTTGGCAGCCACACCTTGCCTCCTCCAATCAAGCGCAGCACAGGCTTCAATGCCATGTGAGAATGAGCAAAAGCACAGGAACAAAGGGATGCTTGCACTGAACCCCTGGTGTGAGAGAAGTCTAGCTTGCTGATTTGCTGAATGTGTATTTGTGCTGGCAGTGGAAGAGGCTCGTGCTGTAGATCCCTGGAGTGAGACGATGGCCTCGCTCTCCTCAACACTTTAAACTGCATAAAACACACCATTCAGCTTCGTGCCCTGAGGTCCTTCAGATGTTTACGGTGAGGTGAAGGACCACTGACACCCCTTTTAATGCTAGAGCTGGATCTGGAGATCTGTGAATGTCTCTCAAAACCTGCCCACTTCCCTAAAGACGCGAGAACCAAACAATGACGCACATGAATGTTACTAGATAAACTGGCAGAATTAATAGTTAACTGATATGGGATTTTTCAATGACAGATAAGGCCTCAGAATATACACAATTTATATTAAAAATATTTTTAAAATGATTAAAAATATTGTAGTATCGATACAACCTTTGCGATTAAAAATAGATTTTAAAAAAGAGACAATAAGATACTTTAAAACAATATATAAATCACCAGTTCATCACCAAGCATGAAATAAATAAATAAATCTTAATACAAACACTAAAAAATTATATGAATTATTAACCTGTTTATTAAGACAAAATGCACAAATGAGTAAGCAATAAACAAATTTCCTCACACCTGAAAACAGCTGGAACAATCAACTTAAAAAAACACATTAGACATATTCTGTGGACCAAATGGCCATGACAAAAAGTCATTTAAATAAGAATGGTGCATCTTAAGAGAAATATCACTTTAATGACTCAAATTTAAATGATATATGTACATACATATATAAACATTTTTTATCATTATTGCAGGTATCGATAACTTCGCAATTCAAAATGCAACCAACAGTGATGAAATGTGTGTAAAATTCGCATAGTTAATTGCGATTGGACATCTTTTTTGCATTTATTAGCATACTGAACTCTGATTGGTCCTTTCTCACACAGTCGCCACTAAACAAGATGCTTGCTGAGTGTCATGACAACGGCTGCGGCATTTCATTTACACAGAAGCCGAGCCACCTCGCAGCTGCTTCACATAGACATTTTCTATCTATTCGTGCCTCGCAAGCCCTGCTATTTCCTTCAGCAAATGCAAATATAGTGACTTGTGATGTGTTACAAACTCACCCGATGGTGCTGAGCGCCTGTTCCAGGAGCTCCGTCTGCAGAATATTCTGCGGCGGCGTGAAAGCCCCATTAAAATGAGATAAAACCGAGCTACAGAACTGACGCAATGTCTCAAACTGCATTTTCCCTCTTCCTCTCCGTTATCCTGCGTATATTCCCTCTTTCTCTCAGACGAAACTCCTCCAGCGCTCCTCGCTCCGGACGCGCCACATCTCCAGCGCAACATAAACACGATTCAACTTCTCGATGTATTCTGATCCCGGTGAAAAGTGCGTTTGGATGAGGAGAGCGGACAGACACCGACTCTCCCGGTCATTATGATCCGAACTTATGGAGAAAGCGAACGCGCAGCGTTTTTCTTTACGCACCGGAGATCCCTCCCGCCTTTATTTATCCTCAGTAATCGCGATGAACATCCATGCAAACGCCAGATTCTAGAAAGCCCAGGCTCAGGATTCTCTCTCCCATCTAGCAACCATCCGCTCTCAGGAGCACCAGAGCAGCACTACACATCCTCTCTAGCAGCATTACAGCGCATGTGGCGAGCGTGGGGAGGAGGGGAGCTTTCTTTCTCCCACATCATTAAGGGTTTTCTGTGGAGAGAGATGCTCTGCACTAAAAGACAACTATTGTGTGTGGATACTTGATGACCTGAAGGAATAAGAGCGCTAGAAGAACAGAAAACGCTCTCGTGGAGTGCACTGCCCTGAGGACACAAGGAAACAGAGGGCTTTTTAACATGCATTCTGACCTAAAAAGAATGTTCTATATGAATTTAAAAGCGAAGCAGGGCCCTTAGAAATTACATTCTATTATGAGACATGTTAAAGCCATTAGCAGGATGATGCAACCTACAGTATAAAATCAAGACCATGCAGTTCTAATTAATGTGTGTTCATTTGTTTTTAAAAAACAATACAATGTTTTTTTAGAAAAAAAAAGAACAATGGATGGTAGATGGATAAATTGACTGCAAAAAGTGAATAGTACATAGAGATATACAGATAGATATATAGAATGATGGATAGATAGAACGACAGAACTTTAGAAGATAGATAGATAGATAGATAGATAGATAGATAGATAGATAGATAGATAGAATGATCAAACAATAAATAGAAGGATAGACAGAAGGATAGACAGAAATATAGACAGACAGACAGACAGACAGACAGATAGATAGATAGATAGATAGATAGATAGATAGATAGATAGATAGATAGATAGATAGATAGATAGATAGATAGATAGATAGATGCCCTTGCTAAAGTTCAAATGCAGCAGTTGTTTAGAGATCCGCGTTTAAATCATTAGTGTTGAATGGTCTAGAGAGCAGGCAGGTGTGAGATCAGAATGCTGATACTGAATTCCTGCAGGTGCATCTTTCATTCTCTTAATAACTCTCTCAAGACAAAACCTTCGTATCACAACATCAGCTGCTCCCACAGCGCTAAACCAAGAGCATGAAACCTGATTACATCATACTTAAAGTGAAACTTGTGCTGACCTCTTGAACAAACGACACAATATGCATGTCTGTCTATATTGCAGTATACCTGCTGTGACAATAGAAGATCAGCTCCCAACCATAAAAATGACTCATGCATTTTGTCGAACTAATTTCAGCTCTAAAACAACCGCTGTTGTCTGTGGTTCAACTTAGGTGTCACATTGCATCTAGCACCAATAAAAACACTAATGGATTTTATAGATGGGGGGGGAGGAGATACAAACGCACGAAAACCGGCGAAACCCAGAGAAACATAACGGCTGTAATTAAATCCGAATCCCAGTGTAATTATTATTGTTTCATCTAGCAGTTTCACCCACACTCGCACCGCGTCTGAGCGTTCGCTCCAATGACACCTCCGAGACCAAGACAAATTAGGCTCTTCCCACATTATTTCAGGATATAAATAGGCTGTCAGCACTTTTTCAGGAGAGGAGAATCAGAGTTAATTTAAACATTCTTTAAGATTAATGGAAGTGCTTTTCAGTGATTTCCTGAGCTCTATTCTTGGGCATCAAACTATTTAACACATTCTCCTGGTGAATGGTCAGGCTGTTCTTATCCACTTTGGCAGCAGTTAACCCCAAAACAACCCTGCCACTTTCCATAAACGGAACTAGGGCCTGAAATCATTCAAAAAAAATAGTAGTCTATTTATTATTTTTCAACACAGAGACAGTCAAGGTGCTTAACCTTCATGAAATGTTAATTGTCAACCTTGGGAGGTCAAACTAAATCTTGCATGAGCCGTTTTATTTTCTATTCATTTTATATGAGCTTTGCAACCCTTTATGAGTTTGCAACTGTTTTACAGTTTAACCCCTGGATATTTGTGATTACTCCAGCAATAATGAAAAAAATAATAATAATCAAAACTCATAATCAAGTAGAAAAAAAAAATCTAAAATTTCTTCAGTGGAAGATCATTTCTATGGAAGCTTGTTTCCACCACTGAAATAAAATAAAATAAAATATAAAAAAATAATCACAATCTCAAAGTTTAAATCTTGCAATTCTTTTCTCAGATTTGCATGTTTATATTGTAAGAAAATAGTCATCCTTTTTTCCTCATAATTGGACTTATAACGCGCAATTGTGAGAAATAAATTCTGACCTTTTTCTCATAATTGTGAGTTTATAAATGCAATTGTGAGAAAAAGATCAGAATTGCAAGAAAAAAAGTCAGAATTGCGAGTTTCTCACATCTTTTTTTTATATACATCTTTTTTATTTTTTGTTCAGTGGCAAAGACATACTTCCATACATTTCTGCCTCAGAGCACAAAAATAAATAAATAAAAAGTTTATTACAATTGTTTATTTCACATTGTGAGTTTAAATTTTATGTGACCTTTTCTTATTTTAACTCACAATCGTATTTATCTTATACAATTACCTTTCCTTAATTTTTACTATGCGCTTTCACACAGTAAGAAAAAGATGACTATTTTCCAAACAACAAAAGCATACAGTCATCACGTCTGTCAAGTCTCATAAAACTAGTCAATATATGTGCTATTTTCTGATCCTAGCCATATTTAAAGGAACAACATTTCACCCAAAAATGAAAATGGGCTAAAAATTTACCCTCAGGACAAACAAGATGTAGATGAGTTTGTTTCATCATCAGAACATATCTTTAGAAATTTAACATTCCCTCACTTGCTCACCAGCGGATCCTCTGCAGTGAATGGCTGCCGTCAGAATGAGAGTCCAAATAGCTGATAAAAACATCATAATACTTTACAAGTAATCCACACCACTCCAGTCCATCAGTTAATGTCTTGTGAAGCGAAAAGCTGCATGATTGTAAGAAACATTTTGCCAGTTTGTAACATCAAGATGGAGATGGAGGAATTAACAAAATTCCTCATATGGCATAAACTTTGAAAGCAGCTGCTTACTTTCAAAAATACAGTACTTGTGAAAGTCAGAACCAATATAGAACAATAACACTCTCTGTTACACAACACTGAACAAATCAGACACTGCCTCGCTACCATATGGCAGGCACATTTTTAACATCTAACCTTTTGGGGGTAACACGTTAAACCAGACAGAAAGTGCAAATGAGCATTTACAGTTTTCGTGACAGAACATGGCATACAAACCGATCTGATCGAAAAGAACAGCTCTGCTGTTAGAGTAGCTTTTTATACATTTCACAGCAGAGAGGCGCACAATTTGTTCTACGGAAAATGTCAAACTGCATCCGTGAAAGCAGCTTAAAGCTCACCTGCTGTCCTGAGCTGTTCACGGACATCTGCCAGGTAAAGAAGCCAGGGATGGGTAAAAAAAATCAAATGAACTGCATTTCTAAAAAAAATTATATTTTTGGTTTTGAGCAAGTTTTGCAAAGGTTAATGGTTTGATTCTCAGTTAAAACACAAACTGCTTGCACAAACTGTTCAAAAGTTAGGGTTAAATAAATGAATAAGTAAATAAAGGTTTCCACAAAAATAGTAAAAGCAATATTTTCAATATTGACAATAGATCATGGACATGCATGTGACACTGGATCATATGACACTGAAAATTCAGCTTTTCCATCACAGGAATAAGTTGTATTTTAAAATATATTAAAACTGAAAACATTTATTTTAAATGGTAATATTATTTCACAGTATTACTGTTTTTACTGTATTTTTATTTTTGGTCAAATAACTGAGCATAAGATACTTTTTTGAAACAAAAACAAACAAGTAAATTAATTAATTAATTAAAAAAATATATATGTGACCCTGGACCACAAAACCAGTCTTAAGTGTCAATTTTTCAAAATTGAGATTTATAAATCATCTGAAATATTTGGCTGAGATACAACTATTTGAAAATCTGGAATCTGAGGGTGCAAAAAAATCTAAATATTGAGAAAATCTCCTTTAAAGTTGTCCAAATGAAGTTCTTAGCAATGCATATTACTTATCAAAAAGGAAGTTTTGATATATTTATGGTAAGAAATTTACTAAATATCTTCATGGAACATGATCTTTACTTAATATCCTAATGATTTTTGGCATTAAATAAAAATCGATAATTTTGACCCATGCAGTGTATTTTTGGCTATTGCTACAAATATACCCCAGCGACTTAAGACTGGTTTTGTAGTCCAGGGTCACATATCGCACCAACCTCAAACTTTTGAATGGTAGTGTAAACACTGAAGAGAATTAAGATGCATTTGTAACTTGACACACTGTCTTAAAAACAAACATCCTACACATGTACACAGACCAACAATTAAGTGATGACAGAACTCGCTCCAGTACATCCATACACTAAAAGACTAAGTCTAAACACGCAGTTTCTGCATTTCCAGGGTTTGTCATTCAAATGTGTTCACGTCAACACACACACAGTAACGGCAGGTGAGATCAGCCCCAGCCCTGTGGCACACGGCCCAAAATTCCTCTCCTCCGCAGGTATTCAGGAACGGAAAATCAAACCAACACACAGCGGTCGCCTCGGATTCAAGGGAGCAGGCATCTGTTTCTTCAGAGACATCTCTCTAGGACTGACCCCTGACCCCCTGATAATGCCATCCCAGCAAAAGACGGAGAGAATTTGATAACAAGGATTCAGAGAGACACTGCCACCGTGTGGAAAACGATAGAATAGCACTCACTACTCACACTGTATTAGCATCTCCCTGTAGATCAGGGGTGTAATGTTTGATAAATGTGTTATGACTCCCTGCATTTGTTCAAGAGCAGGTTTCACCATAAATTACTGATTGTTATTTACCTGTCTAGTGTGTTTAGCACCAAATTAGCAATGGTAAACGGAGGAAAAACAGATGGAACCTGATTGAATGCACTGTGTGCTCCAACTGTTGTTATCACAGCTTCAGTTTCACATGATCTATGTATGCATGTGTGGTTAAAACCAGATACCTTTCATACATGTACTGTAAAAGCCAAAGGGTTCACTAAAAGACTACTTCCTAAATTACAATTAAACTTCACTCAATTATTTAATTTTACTGAAACTTAAAGGTTTATTTCAGCTCCAGAATGAAAATGTCCTTATAATTTACTCACCCCCATGTCATGTCAGCGGGAGTTAGAGAAAACTGTTTCTAACATTTGAAATAGATATTTTTCTTATAAAAATGCATCGTTTCGCTACAGGAGGCCTTTATTCACCCCCCAGAGCCATGCGAGGCACTGTTTATTATAGATGGATTCTCTTTACTGGACTTCTTTTGGACTGTTGAATGAAAATACCCGCACACTGTGCCAGTCATAAAGAAGAAAATTATAAAGAAGAAAGTCATATACACCTAGGATGCCTTAAGGCTGAGTAAATCATGATCTAATTTTCATTTCTGGGTGAACTTTAATATAATTAGTTATTGAGTTCACATAACTTTTTCTATTAAGTGGAATGAACTTTTAGTTTAAGTTAATATTAATGTAAAATGAACTAGTTTAATTTTTAGTTCAATTTCAATTTTAACTACTAATAAATATACTCTGAAATTATATATTAAACATCCCATAGTAACATCCTAGAAACTAGCCAAACCATCAAAGCAACCATCTATCAATGTCCTAACAACCACCCCGAACACCTTAGAAACTTCTTAGCAACACCCTAGTAACCACCCAGAAAACCCAAGCAACTGCCTAGCAGCACCGAAGCAATCACTTATCCCAGCAACCACAAGAATACCCTAGCAACCATTTAAGAATGAATTAGAAAACATCCAGAACATTCTAGAAACCACTTAGTAACAACCTACAGTAGCAACAACACAGTAACCACAAACTATCTCAGCAAAAATCTGGTTTCTTAATGTAGCATGAATAACTTGAAGAGTGCTGCCATTTAAACAGAATAATTATTTCTAAAGGCAAGGTTATTGTAAGCGCAAATGTTTCAACACTAAAAACACATTCACCCATATCATCTGCACTCACCTGTTGCTCAGAGGGTTGTTGGGCTTCAGACTGGAGTTGTTGTTGAGGGACGCCTGGCGTGGGAGTCCTGGAGCTCGGCTGCGGTCCCCTGGAGGCCCCTGGTACAGCAGTGGGGCTTCCTGAAGTTTGGCCTTCTTTTCCTGCGGAGCCTCTTCGTGGCGGCGGTGAGGGTCACTCGCACCCGAGGGCAGGGCGCCCCCTGGGCCGCTGTAGAACCAGGCCCCTGACTTGGTGAGGATTTCTTGTTGTTTTCGGCACAGGTTGCATACCCACATCACCTGACGGTGAGAGAACAGGAAGTTAGAATCACAGGAGAACACAAGACCCCAAATGAGATGAATGAAAACTTGCTGTTGTGGGAGAAGCGATTTGTAGTCTTAAATGAGTCATTTGTGTGTCAACTGTGAAGCCAAACACAGAGTGAATAAAGGGATATTTGTCCAGAACCTCATACGCAGGTCCCACAACAAACAGGTTCGGGAAACGGTGATGCTGGTGCAGCTGGCAAACAAAATTGTCAAAATTCATGTGAGAGGAAATGAACAATGCAAAGTTCAGGCTCAACCAATGGCATGAGTTTGAGGGCGGAGCCACCTGGTTTGTCTGACTTTTAGAGTGCTGCACGGATGATGTATTTTTGTAGGCCAAAGCTTGTAAACGAATTAGCATTTAAGCACTTCTGGTTTCATTGTCCTGAAGTCAGTGGGTTTTTGAATGGGTTAAGTGCTTGAAATAAGGTCTGTGGTTAACACAAGCTCAAGATATTTTCATGTTTTGTTCTATGACATAAAGTAATAACAGTAAGTAATAATACCCTAGCAGTGTTGCCAAGTCCATGGTTTTCCTTCAGAATTGGGCTGCTTTTATAATGTTTCTATCGGTTGTTTTTTCAGTCTGTGGGTTGAAGCGAAAAATCCCCCGCCCCTGGAACATGATTTCAACTAAGATGGAACCCCCTGGAAGGCGATTTTGATCAGATTTTGACAGTCATTTTCCCCCAGAACACAACTGACCCTTCACAAAGACTCGCCCCCCTTTGTTACTGTTGCTATGTCCGACAAGCCATGCGCTCTCAGGCCACACATCAGGTTCTCACGTAGTTAAAAAAAAATGTTCAAAGAGAAAACTGACAACGTGCCGACAGACAGGAAAGAGCAGGTTACTTTTGGTATGAAACAAAGTCTCAGCTTTCAAATGCTGTCATTTAAGAAATTCACACAATAAATACCATTTTGTGGCTCTTTAATGTGATGTGACAGATTGCTGTAGTGCCTCAGTTTAAGTGGTACATGAACCGATCATCTCTTCCTCATTACTAGTTATAGCATAAGATAAACATGAATGAACATCAGAAGGTATCTTCCTTCAACTGAAGAAAGACGTCAATACACACTGTTTTCAAGTTCAAGTACACTAATGTTAATCTACTCTCCGGTCTGGTTTATTTGTTGGACAAAAATGGCAGATTCGGTGTTATGATTGGTCAGATCACCTGTCAATGCATTACCTGGTTTTGTAATGCAGACTTGGCAACCCTGACCCCTTGTTATATACATTTACTTTCTAGAAAAAAGGCAGTTGCTAACAAGTGGCTAAATGGGACAACAGAGTTTGTCAGGGACATTAAATACAGTATCATAAGACCTAATAAGAAAACTCATCTACTCACTTGTCCACTCATTTTGTTAAGAAGAGCACTCTTGCAAACTACTCTAACTCAAACTTTAAGGGAAAATAATTTTAAACAAAAAAACTAACTAAAAGAGTTGTCAGAAGCTTAATGGTGATGACGTTGAAGTGATGAGTAGTTAAGTCTGCCTATGTTTAGCTTTTTACTATTGGCAATTGTATTTAAACATCAGAAAGTTGTATTAAATGATAGCAAAACGTGTAAGAATCAAACTTTTGTTAGTCAAAGAGCTTATTTTCTGTATTAATTCAAAAGCCAATGGAAAAATCCTATTTGGTTTTGGCGAGGGAACCAGGGTGATGCTAACTTCTGGGTTGGCTTACAAAAATACGTCATCCCTGCAGATGTGGAGCGGGGTGGAAATGGTGGTAGGTGTTTAGAAACCTGTTTGGAAACAACCAGTAGTGATTTTTGCATCAAGCATCGCTATTATTACTGTACTCAGGTCTTTATATCCTCTCAAATCTTCTGCTTTCAACACTCCTGAACATCTCTTGAAGTCCCACCAACACTGAGGGCACGGCAGGCTGACCTTGTTATCTGCCCGGCCGAAATGCACTTAGCAGGAGGTTGGCATCAAAGCTGCCATCCAGTTTGCTGGTGGTAATTAAACATGCTCCGAGTCTCACCCACAGACACAGGCTTTCATCCATTCAGCCTGAATACATAATGCCACAACAGCTCCCAGAAATGATGCGTCTCACAGAAGAAATGAACTGGGAAATTCAAATTATTCTACAATATTCCAAAACAAAGGGAAAGTCTGTTCCTTACATACATAAAGCTGGTAATATAACACAATTATAACAAATTGCACTGTATGAACTACTGCAATGCTTTTTTGGAAGCTGACAGCCCCTGGTCAGCATTCATTCACTCTGATTCTATGGAAAGAGCAGCTCTTCAGAAGAAAGCAATGATGACGGAATTTTTCCTGTAATATCCAAACAAAAGAGCCAACAATATATTCAAAACCAATAACTGTTATGAAACTTGAAAAGTAGTGTATCAGCTGCCCTATCAAGTGAAAAGGTCACATCTTTCAAGTGGTTTTTGATAAGATCACAGTGAGCAATTGCACTCCGAACGGCTCTGAGACGTACCGCAGATGGATGTGAGTGTTATTGTGATGAATGTTTGGTCAGTCAGCGATAGAGCAACGAAAAGATGTGTGCGGTGAAAAATTGATAAAGTGTTGAGTGAGCTGTCACTGGTGTCAAATAGCAGGGGACATTTCTGGGTGAATCTCATGAAGCCTGTATTTAGAGCCCAAGAACATGTCCAGGTCATGTTTCACCCCAAAATCAGAAGAGCAAAAAAAAAAAAAAAAAAAAAAAAAGCAATTATATTTTGCAAAAATAAAATGAAGTCTATTTTTAAAACAAACATTTATTTATTTATTTATGTATTTATTTATTTATTTGTGTTTGTTTGTTTGTTTGTGACAGACATGATTTACATGATTAAAGTAAATTTGAATTAAAATATAAAGTATTTATACAGCTAATGCTGATGTAAGTAAAGAAGTCATTGTATTAATAATAATAATAATAATAAATAATATAAAAAGAAGAAAATAATGAAAATGACTATTAAGATTAATAAATTGTAAATTAATAATAATAAAAATAAGGCATAATAACGTAATTTCTAAGGACTTAAACCTAATTTAAGTGAGCTTTAGACAGAACAAAGCCAATAATGCTCAAAATGCTTTTATTTTGAATGAATGAATGAAAATATATATATATATATCGTAATTTTTTTTTTTAATCAATGCAAGTTTTGCAATTAGTAAAACACGAGATTTGATTAAGCATCAATTTTACTGTATGTAAAACATAAACATCAATATGAAACTTGTATATATCAGACAGCATAACCGGAGAAGCCGTCCTGGGCCGCTGAATATTTTATAGATGTTTGATAAAAGTGAGGAAGTTCTTGATAAGGGGAGCGTAATCATTCACCAGCTAAAACACTGCCTGCAGGTGGAACATGAATAATTAATGCGTTTCTATATTTAGAGCCCAGCAGCTTGTAATAGACTGGATGCATATTCATAGGTTTTATTTTCTCTCAACTTAAAAAGGACCTGTTAAACAAAGTGTTAATTATGCAGCGACAGCATCAAAAATAGACAGATCTCTAAGAGGAAAAGAACATATGCAGCTCAGTCCTCTACGGGTATGTCACATTGTCGAAAAGTACCTCTATTATTAGCTGAAATATTGTGCAAATTAAGGTCCAATAAGATTTTATAATTCAAGCTGCTGTTTACATTAAGAGACCCATAAATATCAAGCTGTAATTAAAAAAAAGGTGATAGTGAATCATGTTCTTATTTTCTAGATTAGTTCTTTTAATGACAAACAGTTTTCCAAATAACAATATGCAGCTTTTTTCCATTGCCTGAATCTCAATAACACAATAAAAGCTTAATGCTAATCATTGTAGCCATGCTTACCCATGTTTGCTGTGTATTGTTTGGTCCAAATGGATAAAACTGATGTTCAATAACTGAAATCAAAACTCACAGTCAGCTCCACACGGTTTCATATGCCAAAGTCCTGCGTAAAAGGTGACCTTTCAGAGTTGGGGATCAAATGCTCCTTCTGCTGTCAAGATTGTGCTTCAGTTAAGATTTTGCAGGAAAAAAGCAAAGAAGATTAATCCTGAGATCGATCCAAGTTGTCAAAAATAATATGCAGCAAAACAAAAGCAATTGCTCGTGCAGGAAGATGATATAGAGCGATCGGAGCGGCACGTAATCGTGTTTTTGCCACCGAGCATCACTAACACGGGTCTCATTACCGATGCATGTGAGCGCGCAGCTCCACCGGGGCTGAGTCTGACTCATTACCCATGCACAACGCTCACTAACTCTGTTCAAAGGACACTGATGAAGATAGAAACACTAATTTCAACATCAAGATGTGTTAAGTCACTGATGTGCATCAGATATTATGTTTGCAAAATCAATCACATTACACGAGTCAAAACCTGCTAAGGGGTAATAATGAAGCAAATGATTTAAAAAGTGATTTTTCACTATTATTCACAATAGGATCTGTACTTTCATGGGTTAAAATAAAAAGATTTTTGTTGTTAGAGACAACAGACATACTTTGTTCATCAAAACCACTCCTTTTCTGGTTAAAAAAAGTCAATGAATTTGCAACAGCTGAATGTAACGTTTTTGACAAGCCAAACATGTCAGTCTCTATAATATTTAATTTATTCAATTTACTTAAGCCACAAAATAAACATTCTGTATAATAAGCACAATGAACTACGCAAAAAGCATTTCGAACATCTCAAGCACATTTTATAATACCCAAAAATCAAACATGTTATCACCATGTCCGTCAAAAACTTAGGCTGGCTGCCGTTTGGAATATTAGAACTAAAAACATTTACATAACATTCATAGGCATAAATCACTTCACTGAATACTTCATTTGTCTATCTATCTTGCGCATTGATGTCTGTCAAAAAATAACATGCACAATACATGGTAGTATTAATGAGACGCCTGCAGAGGTCCAGGGAGTACATGCATTTCATGAAAAAACCCAGACTACTGGATGTCACTTTCTGAGAAGGAGAAAATGGTGGCCTGAGCAGCTTAAACATGCTGTCTGTCAGAGACCGTAATGTACATAATACGTAACGCATGCGAGTATGAAATCGCTGAAAGTGATTTTTATAAAATGTAGTTTGATCACTGTCTTCTCAGTTATTTAAAAGTATATATCTAATCGTATATGGGACACCAGGACTAGTTGTCAAGCTTTATAGTCCAGCTAATATTTCTGAGGAAAGGTTTATTTTTCACCATAAAACCCCACAGATGTAGTCATAAAAGTAGTTTGTACGGTTAATGATTTGCATGTGTGTTATTCCAAGAATTCTAAATCCATTTTGACAGCTTTTGCCTGAGGCCCCGTTTACACTAGTGCGTTTCGTTTTTAAACAGCGTTTTAGAATGAAAACGATCCTCGTTTACACTGGCGTTTCTGCTGCTTTTCAGAAACGATCTCCATCTACACTACACAACTGAAAACGCATGTCACATGACCATTCATGCAGGTACAACCATAGATTTGTATAAGTAGATGCCTATTATTTAGATGGCGGACGCGTCTGTGTGCTTGGAGCGGTCGAATGGGGAATCTACCTATACATATCTATGGGTACAACAATGAGCATGATGTTATTGTTTACACGGTCGTCAAGGATACGCAGAGCAAATGTGAGCCGCTACTCCATCGTTTTCAAAAGTCTCCACTTTAGTCTGTTTACACTGAAACACAACCCCAGAGTTTTGAAACTAAAACAGGGTCTGCAGCATTTTCAAAAGTCTCCGTTTTGGTCTGTTTACACTGAGGCCCCGTTTACACTAGTGCGTTTTCGTTTTAAAATAGCATTTTAGAATGAAAACGATCACCGTTTACACTGGCGTTTCCGCTGCATTTCAGAAACGATCTCCGTTTACACTACACGACCAAAAACGCATGTCACGTGACCATTCATGCAGGTACAACCATAGATTTGTATAGGTAGATTCCCTATTATTTAGATGGCGGACGCGTCTGCGTGCGTGGAGCGATCGAATGGGGAATCTACCCATAAATATCTATGGGTACAATAATGAGCATGATGTTATTGTTTACACGGTCATCAAGGATACGCAGTGCGAATGTGGGCAGCCACGCCATTATTTTCAAAAGTCTCCGTTTTGGTCCGTTTACACTGAAACGCTACCCCGGAGTTTTCAAACTAAAATGGGGTCTGCAGTGTTTTCAAAAGTCTCCGTTTTCAACCTCGAAAACGCCGGAGTAGTGTAAATGATAGGCGTAACAGTAGCAAAAGTTATGCGTTTTAAAATGAAAACGCACTAGTGTAAACGGGGTCTGAAATGCAACCCCGGAGTTTTCAAACTAAACCGGGGTCTGCAGCGTTTTCAAAAGTCTCCGTTTTCAACCTCGAAAACGCCAGAGTAGTGTAAACGATGTGTAGACGCAAAAGTTATGCGTTTTAAAACGAAAACGCACTAGTGTAAACGGGGCCTGAGAAATAATCTAAAATTTAAGCTTATTTACTGAAAACCCTTCATTGCAACATTCCACATACAATACCATTTGAGGATGGTACAATTTTGTAATGTTTTTGAAACTTTATTTGACCAAAAATGCTGTAAAAACAATCATACTGTGAAATATTATTACAACAGTCATATTGTGAAAAATTATTACTTCAAGACAGGCATGTAGACTACAATTCTATAGTGTTTTATGGTGTTTGTTTGTTTGCTGGTTGGTTTTGTTTTGACCTTTGAGAGCCTGATAATCATGGTGACAATAACTGTCACTGTACAGAAAAGAAATGTGTGATGGTTCCTGTTTGTGTTCCACTGTAAAAGGTTTGGAATGGCATGAGAATGAGTAAATCATACAATAATTAAAATTTTGGGTTAACTATTCTTTTAAATCTTGCACAAATCATTAAATAAACTAATTAAACATAGATCCAGACAGCAGTTAGTAGCTCCCACTAGCTTCAGTGTCAGTGAAAAGCGTAAAAGGCTCTTTTTCCATCAGCATTTTCTTCTCTTCCCCAAACACTGACAGTTGTGGTGAAAGAGATCCTGTTCGAGACAGCATCAATATTTACAGCTCCCGGTGTCTCGTGCGGCGATGGGAGCTGTCGGACATCACACACTGGAACATGATAGCACAGCTGAGTCCAGCTCTGGCGACAAACATGAGGCAATGTCTGCGCGTTCACTAAGACCGACTGTATATCCATCCAAAATCATCATCATGATGAGGGGAAACGATAGCAGAGGTATCTACCTTCACTGCTACTTACAACAAAGTTTTACTTTGTTGTGTCAGTTTTAATTGTTTTATTGAAAAAATAAAGTTTTATTTTGTGTAAAGTTGTGTCAGTTTTAAATTTGATTAAATTCATTATACTTTTGTCATTTTTTAATATTTCTATTTAGCTTTAATTTATTTTTATGTCAGTTTTTATAATTTCAGTACTTCAAATTAAACTAATTTTATTTCAGATAGTTGCCAAGTCAACATTTCTAATTTTGTTTATTTTTATTTTTAATCTAATATTTATATCTGTTTTATTTCAGCTTTATTTAAATTAAATGAAAACCATTTTAATGGTTTCAGTTTTGTGACAAGGCCATCAATAAATAAATGTTTCAAATATAAATGAAATATCCAACATTTTGGAAATGAATGATATTTGTGACCCTGGACCACAAAACCAGTCTTAAGTCGCTGGGGTATATTTGTAGCAATAGCCAAAAATACATTGTATGGGTCAAAATAGTAAAGATCATGTTCAATGAAGATATTTTGTAAATTTCCTACTGTAAATATATCAAAACTTCATTTCTGATTAGTAATATGCATTGCTAAGAACTTCATTTGAACAACTTTAAAGATGATTTTCTCAATATTTTGATTTTTTTTGCACCCTCAATTTCCAGATTTTCAAATAGTTGTATCTCGGCCAAATATTGTCCTATCCTATTAAACCATATATCAATAGAAAGCTTATTTATTCAGCTTTCAGATGATGTATAAATCTCAATTTCAAAAAATTGACACTTATGACTGGTTTTGTGGTCCAGGGTCACATTTTGTACATGTATAAAAATATCAAAAACGGTCAAATCGACCAGCAACACAATACTAAATTTCCACCAGCTGATAAGAATGAAACAAGTATAAACAGCCTTAAGTTTTTCTTTGAACATCAACAACAACTTCTAGCTTTAGATATTAAGATATTTCTATGTAAAACGGTCTCCAGGGTTCAGAGAGGTTAGAATCACAAATACTGTCTCCATTCAAACCCTTAACGGAGTAAACCACAGAGGGGAGAAACCAAATCCAGTCATCAAGAACTAACCAGCAATTCAATCCTCTGCCGGGCAACCGGATAAAAGCTCGGCACGGCCTTGCTACTGCTGAGATACAGGAAAACGTAAGTAAACAGAACTGCAGACTATCCCAAAAATCAGACAAACATCTAACACTCAGACAAAAGAGGTAAAAGAAAGAAACATGAAAACGACACACTCCAGTGCTGCAAACTCTAACTAGTGAGAGTTTAGCTGACCAGGAGACATTGTAACGCTCAATTATGGGCAAATGTAGGAATGCAAATTTCCTTAATATCACTTTTTTTTCTCCTAGATAGTCATGAGATTAAATGGTGAACAAATTGAGACTTTTACCTCCTGCTTCTCAGATTTTTCGACAGAGAAATAGCCTAGGAACATCACGTTTCTTCTATAGAGTCTCAAAATAGATCTCAACAATGTCTCAAACTGTACTCAGATTTGCAATAATAAATAAATCTGCAATTATTGACAATCACTATTGATGTTATATCATTGATAATGTGTTTTAACTTTATATGTACATGTTATATTTTATATTTATACATCTGGACATGTTATGGTAATGAACAGCTTTCATTTTCTTTTTGAATTTTATATTTATACAGATATAAAATTATGTTTTCCATAATTTTATATTATTCATCTGAATGCGTTGTGGCAATGAGTAGCTTTCATTTCTTTTTTCCTTTCTTCTATTTTTTTTTTTTCTTTTTTGAGAAATAGATTTTTGTGTGTTTTAATTTTATATTTCATACTGTATATAGACATCTGGACATGTTATGGTAATGAATAGCCTTCATTTTCTTTATGAAAAATATAATTTTATGTTTTAATTTTAAGTTTATACATATGGACACTTTATGCTAAGAAATAGCCTTAAATTTCCTTATGGAAAACAATTTTATCATTTTTCTTATATACATCAGGACACGTTATAGCAATGAATAGCCTTCATATAGAAAATGGAATTGAATATTTATACATTTGAACATGTTAAAGTAATGTATAGCCTTCATTTTCTTTATGGAAAATATAATTGTATATATATATATATATTTTTTTTTTTTTTTTTTTTTTAATTATGTATCTGGACACAACATGGTAATGAATAGCCTTGATTTTCTTTATGCAAAATATATATATATATATATTTTTTTTTTCCCCCAAGTTGATTTTGGTGCAAAATGTGACATATGTTTTCATGAGATTCTCAAATTTACTGCCATATTACAGGGCTTTATCAAGACTAGTTAGACTCACAGGTTTGTATGAGTGAGGTCTGTGGGGATCACCATAACTCAGAAGCGGGGCCGGTGTGTGACAGGTAACACTCCAGGTGAACTGCTGCATCACCATCTGTGCTCAAGGGAACACGAGAGCGTTTCAATTGTCCTCCTGCACAAAGAGCCGTGCCGCCTGCCAACCTGGAGCCGGACGCAACACTTTTACTACACTGTACTTATGCAGCCAAAACAACATGCACAAAGAGGCTGCTCTGGGAGTTCTCATTTAACTATCAACTTTGTCCTTAATAAAAAACGAAATTCTGAACCTATAAAGGGGGCATACAGGAGATTACTGAGTCTTTCTCCTCATAAGAGACATCTGAGAAGCAGGAGATTTAAGCCAAATCTCAATTTGATGCTGTTGGAATGTCATTGTTGGAATCAATTAAAAAAAAAAAAGATGACCTTTTAGAGATCTAAATTGTCTTAGGACCTAAATACATTGCTGATATGCTCACTGAATATAAACCTAACAGACCACTCAGATCATTAGGATCGAGTCAGTTAGAAATACCAAGGGTTCACACCAAACAAGGGGAGTCCGCTTTTAGCTATTATGCCGCCCGCAGTTGGAACCAGCTTCCAGAAGAGATCAGATGTGCTAAAACATTAGCCACATTTAAATCTTGACTCAAAACTCATCTGTTTAGCTGTGCATTTGTTGAATGAGAACTGTGCTACGTCCGAACTGACTGCATGCACTGTATTTTATGTATAATCATTTTTATTTCTAACCGTTCTAAATTCATTTTAATCAATTTTTTAATTATTTTAAATGTCTGGTTTTATTGTGATTATTTTATTTTTTAATGACTATTTTACTTCCTTTTTATGTAAAGCACTTTGAATTACCATTGTGTATGAAATGTGCTATATAAATAAACTTGCCTTGCCTTGCCTTATCAAATTGTAATAATATGGTGTTCTTTTTGTCGCTATTGTTCGATCAGACACTATTCAATCTCAACCACAACAAAAATTCACAAAAAGAATTCACAAAGCTATTTCTTGTTTACTATAAAGCTATTATTGTGGTTTTCCCACTTTGGAATAATATGAAATGGTGCTGATGTTGAAATGAGGGGTGATGCAATGTCATCAAGTTGATTATAGCAATATCACAACCATTTCTCATTTAGTACAGGTTCTGTAAGCGATTTCAGCCATTTTGATAACTCCAACCATTTTGCCATCACTGTAGAAACTATTTAAAAAAACGTAAGAAGTGAATTGATAACTGCAAGTAGCAATAATATAACAAATATATAATCTAATTATATAGATAAATGTTACATTTATTAATATTAATATAATATTTTAAAAATACATGCACATTTTCATATAAAATAACAATTTAAAAGTGCATGAATTACCTTATAATTTGTTTTAAAAAATGCATACAAATTAATATATACATATACATACATACAGTTGAGGTCAAACGTTTACATCCCCCTTTCAGAATCTGCAAAATTTGAATTATTTCACCAAAATAAGAGGGATCATACAAAATGCATGTTATTGTTTATTTAGTACTGACCTGAATAAGATATTTCACATAAAAGATGTTTACATATAGTAACATTTTGCAGACTCTGAAAGGGGGATGTAAACTTTTGACCTGTATATATATATACATACATAAATATAACTATACAAATATATTTATAATACATTAATTTACTTCTATAGTAAAATATATTGTATTAAAATTGTAAAAAAAAAAAAAAAAAAAAGGAGAGATAAATAAATGCCCAAATGTCATCCTGTTATCCTTGAAAAATTGACATGGTCATCTTTGTGTATTTTAATTGTTTTTACAGTGTAACTTAAACCACACACACTTTTTCCAAAAACACATCCTTCAAAGGTTTGTAGAGCAGCTGGACAGAGATTGTTTCTGACTGGCTTAAAAAGGAGTCGTAAATGTCCTCCCTACCTGTGAGACATTTCTGAGGCTCATTTTATGCGTGCTTCTCCAAAAAAATAAATAAAATTATCGCTTACAGCACCTTTAATGGAGGTGTGCAATCATCTAAGCTAAATATCAAAGCATAGACAAGAAAAAAAGGGTGCTGACCACTTTATCCTCCTGTTGCAATTCCACAGGGGAGGAAAAGCAAGAGAGAAAGACAAGGGAAAAAAGAAGAGGGGAGAACAAGTGTGAGTGACATTCAGACACACATAAAGAGATGTTCATGTACTACTGCAGCCAATCACATCGCCGCTTATTACTCTGAGCAAAGTCATTTAAAAGCACTAAGATTGTACTGGGAGAGAGACATCAAAAGGTTAGATAAGCAGTTTCTGGCCTGATACATCCATCGCCCCAGGCCAACGGGCGAGGTGGTAAAAACAGAGGGAGTATCGCCCTCTTGTGGTTGTTGCATTACCTGCTCAACCCTCAGCGACTAGCAGCAGGAAATAACAAATAAGACCAAACATGTTACAATGAGTTGAATGACTTCTGTATGAAAATTCACAATAAAAAGGACCTGCATTAATACTGTGAGTTCAACTACTTAAATATTAAAATATGGCTTTTAGCATCTATTAACATTTCACTATCACATTTTAAATGTCAAATACGCTCAGAATGGCATACTATGCACCCTATTTTGCAGTATGCTATACGCAAACTAAGCACAGTATATGTACATTTTGCGTGTAGTATACAAACAAAGCACAGTACATGAATACTGTATCCGACAATGTAATGCATACCACTTGATGTTAGAAATATTACTTTAGAAATATCATTTTAGCCTATTGTTTGATTGGATTGCCAAAGGTTAAGACATTTTACTCAATACTGGATTAACCCTATAAACCCTATACTGTATCATATTTGATACGCAACGCTTTAAGGCCTCTAAACTATCAACATGATCAAAACTTTGCTGAGAATTGTTGCACACAATCTACTACATACCTTCTGTCATCTGATTGGTAGTTTATACTTTTTAGCACATTAAAAGCATTTAAGTATAATTATGAAAATATTCACCTTCAGCTGGCTCAAGTCAATTTTAGAAGATCAAGATTTTATAAAATAAATCTAAGAATAATTAGTTAGTATTATTTCAAGATTTTATAAACAAAAACAATTATGTTGAAATGTATAAAATATGATACATCAGGCTTTTGAGAAACATTTATTTACAATCATTTATCTTTTAATCATCATTGTATTGCACTGTATTATATGTTTTACCCCACTACAACTACAACGCTTTGATCATAAAACTAAGCATTTATATATCTTACTATCTATAAATGTATATATCTACTTATATATCTTTGTCTAAATGTTCCATTTCAAAGAAAATATTCTGATTATTATTTCAAATATTAGGCTTAACCATATTTATTTCAAAGATGCTAAACAGACAGTTATGCGACAACAGTATGGTGTACTACCGTTTGTAATATTTCTCACTTTGTAAGTTATTTAAAAAAAATAGTAGGCAGCATGCAATGCATACTGCACAGTATGCTATTTTTCATTCTGAACACAGCCATCATTACAGGAATGACAAGTGCTGATGTCCAGCTGAAGTCAGTGCTTGTGTGTAAACGTCAGTGTGATCTGAGGAGCGTTACGGCTGTACCT
This sequence comes from Tor tambroides, assembly GCA_021397915.2. NCBI lineage: Eukaryota > Metazoa > Chordata > Actinopteri > Cypriniformes > Cyprinidae > Tor > Tor tambroides. Next base: position 50,157 of record JAFVLL020019625.1, read on the forward strand.
TGTTAGAGCGCAGTGAAACTCTTCCTCCACAGCGAGCGCAGAACTTGGTTTGGCAATAAGAACAGAGGTGGCCACAGCCGTCGGCAAACTTGGTTTTATGGCAGATTCCGCAGGTGGGGGCATCACTCTTTTGCTCCTGGGTGCTCGGTGTCTCATCCCCCATCTTCTTCACCTGCTCCTTATACATTTCGAATTGCTGGTGCAATTTCCTGCAGGGAGCAGAACACAGCCATTTAGAACACAGTAAGAAAACATGTTATAAGTTTAAACATTGCGAGACAATAATACATTTGAGAAACGGGATGCTGGGGTATTGTCATGGGTTACAACCAAGAGAACAATTTTACTGCTCAGAGGCTGCTCAGTAGACTTGATTGACTTGTGTTTCATTCAAATATTAACTTTTTCTCAGTTAATTATGCTAAAAACCTTTTAAAAATAAAATATAAAACAATTGCTTATATAGTAATAGTATACAGCTATAAAATGAATATGAAGACTAACAAAGTCCCTATTTGCTTTCTTGTAATCTCAAACATTTTTTGAAAGAAATTAACTTTTAATCAGTAAGAATGCATTAAATTGATCAAAAGAGATAGCTGTTTAAAATGTTACAAAAGATTTCTATTTTAAATAAATGCTATTATTTTGAACTTTCTAACCAAAGAATTCTGAAAAAGTGTATCACAGTTTCCTCAAAAACAATAACCAGCAAAAACTGTTTTCAACACTGATAAGAAGTGTTTCTTAAACACCAAATCAGCATATTAGAAAGATTTCTAAATGCGACACTGAAGACTGGATTAATGAGACTGAAAATTCTGTTAAATAAACTACATTTTAAAATATATTAAACTAGAAAACAGTTATTTTAAATTGTAATAAAATTTTACAACATTAATGTTTTTACTATATTTTTGATACAGTGCCCTCCACTAATATTGGCACCCTTGGTAAATCTGAGCAAAGGTGGCTGTGAAAATAAATCTGCATTGTTTATCCTTTTGATCTTTCATTCAAAAAATTCACAAAATTCAAACTTATCATTGAAGTAAAACAACTGAAAGTGGGGAGAAAACCTCATGATAAAATAAATGTTTTTCTCCAATGCATGTTGGCCACAATTATTGGCACCCCTGGAAATTCTTATGAGTAAAATATCTCTGAAGTATATTCCCATTCATATTTACATTTTTTTAGCATACCAGGGAGACTAGGAGCATGAAATTGTCCAGCTATGACTTCCTGTTCCAAAGGACTATAAATATAAAGAAAACTAAGGCCAAATTCCGTTAATCATCCATCACAAGGAGTAAAACCAAACAATAAAGTTCTGATGTGTAGAACAAGATTGTTGCGCTTCACAAAATAGAAAGTTGCTATAAGACAAAAGCTAAAGTATTAAAAATCCACATTTCCACCATCAGGGCAATAATTAAGAGGTTCCATTCAACTAAAGATGTTAAAAATCTGCCTGAAGGAGGACATGTGTCTGTATCATCCTAATGCACCAAGAAGAGGAGAGGTTGACTGGCCAAAGACTCTCCAAGGATCACAGCTGGAGAATTGCAGAGATTTGTTGAGTCTTGGAATCAGAAAGCCAAAAAATATATATATCAAACATCCCCTACATCACCACATGTTGTTTGGGAGGGTTTCAAGAAAAATACTCCTCGCTCATCCAAAAACAAACTCCAGCATATTCAGTTATCAGACACAACTGGAACGTCAAATGGCACTGGGTTCTATGGTCAGATGAAACTAAAAAAAGAGTTTTTTGGCAGCAAACCCAAAAAATGGGTTTAGTACAAAGAGGGATAAAAAGTACCCCATGTCCACGGTTAAATATACTGCTGGATCTTTAATGTTGTGGCCTGTTTTTCTGCCGGTGGTCCTGCTCATCTTGTTCAGATGCATGCCATCATGGATTCTCTCAAATATCAACAGATAAAAAATCTAAAGCTGACTGACTCTGTTAGAAATCTTATAATGGTCTGTGGTTGGTTCTTCTATCAGCACAATAATCCAAAACAAACATCAAAATCAACACAAAAATGGATCACTGAGCACAAAATGAAGCTTTTGCCATGGCTGTCCCAGTCCTCTGACCGACCTGAACCCTATAGAAAATGAGTGAGGTGAACTAAAAAGGAGAAGCACCAACATGGAGCTGTGAATAAAAAGGATCTGGAGAGATTCTGTATGAAGGAATGGTCTCTGATCTCTTATCAGGTGTTCTCCAAACTCTTCAGGCATTACAGGAGAAAACTCAGGGCTGCTGTCTTGGGAAAAGGACATTGCAATAATTGGGTGCCAATAATTGTGGCCAATATGAACTAGAGAAAGTATTTATTTCACAATACGATTTCTCCCCCACTTTCAATTGTTTTACTTCAATGATAGGTTAGAATTTTATGAATTTTTTGAATGAAAGATCAAAAGGATAAACAATGCAGATTTATTTTCACAGCCACCTTTGCTCAGATTTACCAAGGGTGCCAATATTAGTGGAGGGCACTGTAAATAAATGTATGCAGCTTCGGTGAGCATAATTAACTTCAAAAACATAAAAAAAGAAAAGAAAAGAAAAACTTACCGACTCCAAACTTTTGAACTGTGTATATTACAATAAATTCAATTGCTGAAAATGGTATAAAAGTAAAAAAAAAAAAAGTAAATTGCCATATATATATATATATATATATATATTTATTTTTATTTTTTTTACTCATATACAATTTTAAAAAAACTATATACAGTATCATAAAATGTTTTTGAATAAATCCTCAAAATATTTTTCTGAAAGAAAACTCACATTCACAATGAAATATGCACAGAATCACAATATTGATTATGACTTATGACAAGGTTTTGCTGGTTGTCAATAAGCACTAGCTCTGATTAAACTCTGTTGCGACTGCAGGAGGTGTCAGCCGGACACTCAACAGTGATAAGAACTTTCTGTTCTTCAGCCCACTTCATCAGTAATTAAAGCATCACGTGCAGTCTTGAGACTATTCGTGGCTGAACTCATGCAAAGATAACATGTCAAGCTCACGTGCATCACCTCATATAGACTGTAAAACTGACAGATGTAGACATGACAGAGCTGCTGACTACAAAACCTGATCATTTATCAATACATTCAAATAAATATCAACTTTATCTTTAGCAGGCAGATCACTTTGAGCGTTTATATAAGGGTGGTGTTTAATCATGCACCCTCTCATTACAGTAAGAGAGCAGAGGGGGTCAAAGGCTTGAGACAGACCCTGAAATGCTAGCTGAAGGCATGCATGACGCACATGCATTTTGTATGTCCCCTGTCAATCAACTGTAGCCGTGGAAACCAAACACTGGGGGCTAACGCCATAAGCTGTCGATTAGAGGAGGTTCGGTCCCACATCTGCCCCTGCAACATTCATTAGCAGGCTGAATTATTGAACACGCTGATCTATTTACTACAGCAGAGCGCCTGGGTGTTACCCAGAATTCACCTGGCCACCTCCCACCAAACTCAAACTTGAGCACATTCTCACGCTAATCACTAACTCTGACAGGAGAGTTTGAATGCTTAATGCAAAGGAGTTTGTTTCATGTAAATTTAATGAACACAAATGTCACTGAACTTGTATTAGTCTTCTCTGACTTCAGCATAAACCAGTTGATAAAAAAAAATAGTAAACCATGTTTGATTCACATATATAGTCTGTAATACCTGGAGAAAGTTATACATTAGCATTCCCATTCATTGCACTAGCATATTTAGTTCATTTCACACTTGTAAAAGTCTCACTGGTGATATACCTACTATATTGTGGTACAGTATTGGATAGGCCTATACAAGTTGGTTTTATCAGAATACACCTACAATAGTTTTGACCAGTGTTAATATCAGCTAAAATTAAATTCAATTCAATTAAAATTAAAAACATATTTGTTAAGTGAAATAAAATAAAATAAAAATTAGATGAAAGGCAAATGAAAATGATACATGTTGCTGAAATAATGAAAATAAGTTAAGGCACTTAAATTACTAACTGTAAATAAATATTGAGTAAAAACTGAACTAAACTTCATGTGAAATAAAAATACATTTTTATATTAAGGTAAAATGTCATTAAAAAAATAATAAATGGGCTGAATGCTACAAATGAATGACATAAGACCATACAAATAAATGGATAAAATTTAAGTCAATGTGAAACGGAAGTGAAATTTAAATTAATGTGATATTAGTAGTAAAATTAAAGGTTTAAGTTAAAAATAAAAGATAAAAAAGATGTGTAATGTGTGAAAACTGAAAATATAAAAATAAAAGCATATTATATAAAACACAGCATGTAAAGCATATTACATTAAAAAACAAAAACGAATTCTCTTCTGCTCAACAAGCCTGCATTTACAGTATTTGATCCAAAAATACAGCAAAAGCAGTAATATTGTGAAACATTTTTACTATTTAAAATAACTAATTATTATATATTAAAATAATTTCTATTTTAATATATTTTAAAATGTAATTTATTGCTGTGATCAAAGCTAAATTTTCATCATAATTACTCCAGTCTCCAGTGTCACATGATCCTTCAGAAATCATTCTAATATGCTGATTTGCTGTCAAGAAACATTTCTTTATTATTTATTATCAATATTTAAAATAGTTGAGTACATTTTTTTAGGATTCTTTGATGAATAAAAAGATCCAAAGATCAGCATTTATCTGAAAAAAAAAGCTAAAAGCTTTTGTAATGTTATACACTATACCATTCAAAAGCTTGGAATATGTGTATATATATATATATATATATATATATATATATATATTTTTTTTTTTTTTTTTTTTTTTTTTCTTTTGAAAGAAATTATAGAAATTAATACTTTTACTAAGCAAGGATGATTTAAATTCATCAAAAGTGATGATAAAGACATTTATAATGTTACAAAATATTTCTATTTCAGATAAATGCTGTTCTTCTGAACTTTCTATTCATTAAAGAAACCTGAAAAATTCTACTCAGCTGTTTTCAACATAATAATAATAAATGTTTGTTTTTTCCAGATCAGAATATTACAGTTGTTTCCTGAAGGATCATATGACTGGAGTAATGATGCTAAAAATTCAGCTTTGAAATCACAGGAATAAATTACATTTTAACATATATTCAAATAGAAAATAGTTATTTTAAACAGTAAAAATATTTCATCATTTTACTGTTTTTGCTGTATTTTGGATCAAATAAATGCAGCCTTGGTGAGCAGAAGAGACTGTTCTTACTGTTCAAAAACTTGTGATTGGTGGTGTGTGTATATATATATATTTTCACTGGCCATCAACAGAAAAGCAGGCGTCTCACCAGCAGGTACTAACTTTCTGAAGCTAAGAGGCCAAACCTGTCAACCTGGACCCCACCAGGCAAGTCAGTGACCTTTCACCCCTCTAGGATCAAATGACACCAATGAGCAGGTCTGCTTTCACCAACCCCTTGACCTCTGCCTTCTTACCCGCCGAACATGTGGATATACAGTACCACTCACTGTCTGACCCCTCGCTCCCCTCTCAGATACACGGCAGATATCCTTCAGCTAATGCAATATTAGATTTTAGTCTGTGTCACGAAAAAAGATCAGAACATATGTGTTTGGAACTGAGTAAATGATGACAGACTTTACATTGAACCCAGCATTTCTCCTCCCATATTCACCCGGGCTCCAGACAGCAGTCAAGTGGATGATGGGAAGGCTGGAGGAGCTCCAGAGGTCTGGCAGGTGCGCTGGCTCAGGTAGCATTACAGACAGCTGGAGACCACAGCACCGCTCACCTCCAGAGACGCATAACCCATAATATAATCATACGCCATTCTTAACGTCTCGTCTGACACACAGCAGATAGAAAAGTCAAAGAAACACGAGCCAGTACACCGATACGCACTCCCTTTATGAGCGACACCGCGGCCACCTGAAGACCTGCGCTTTACCCGTTTAAGATACTTACAAATTTGTAGTCGACTTCTCATGTAACACAAAACCCATGCTTAATACTGCTCTCTAATGCAGATCTCGTAATCAAATCGAACGGATGGGTCATAACGAGCGAAACATGCCTGTAGTAGCTAATATTTATGACAATAAATAGGGCCTGTCAATTTATCACATTAATTTAGAATAATTAATTATATTTCACATAATAAAAATAACAACATATATCATAAAAATAACAACTACATTTCTCATGCCCACTGACCCATATTGAAACTCATTTTTCTACAATCTGAGCAACTTAAACTATTCAATATTTTTACTTTCCACTATAACGTAATGCCTTTAATTTATCTTCATTTAAGGACTTTAGTCAAACTGGTAAGTTTTCAAAAAGATTAAATTTGATAACATGAGTTAATGCGTAACATAATGAATGAAACAAACAAATAATATTTTGATTTCTACATATAATAATACTTGCATCATTTGTATAAATAAACATTTATTATGAATGAACATGAATGTGTACATTTTATATTTTATTCATAATTGTATAATTTATTATTAAAATAAGGGGCAGTTTATAAAATTATAAATATAAAATAAGGCAATAAAAATATTTACGTACAAAAACTTTTTACATTTAATATGAGCATGAACTGGCAATTAACAATAAACTGTAACATACATTTTATATTAAAGGAGTCATACGATGTGATTTCAAGTTTTCCTTTCTCTCTGGAGTGTTACAAGCTGTTCGTACATAGATAAGATCCCTAAAGTTGCAAAGACTAAAGTCTCAAACCCAAAGAGATATTCTTTATAAAAGTTAAGACTCGTCCACGCCTTCCTAAAATGGCTCATTTAAACACACCCCCAAATGTCTACGTCACTATGTGGGAAGATTTGCATAACACCGCCCAAATGCCCAAAGAAAGAGGGCGTGATTTTTATTCTCTCTGTAGTATTGTTGCTGCCGCCGGCGCCATGTCCTGGAGACACTGTATTTCATTGTGAAAGCGAAACTATTTTGTTTGGGCTTCCAAAAGAGGACACAACTAGAAATCAGTGGTTAAGTTGTATTTACAACACTGTTCCAGAACAGTTCAACCCAAATATTAGAGTATGTGCAGCGCATTTTACAGAGGACTGTTTCCTGAACCTGGAAGAGTAGCCTACAATGCCAGCTGTGCACAAAGGCTGTTTCTATAAAGTGGGGCAATTTCAACTTTGCAAGGACAGTCTGGCGCTTATGACTCAGAGCCTGTAAGTATGTTTTCATGTTTAAAGAATCTGTGTACTGACTATTCAAATGCGAATTTTGAGCAGTGTAGAGTAGCACTTGTTGTTTTCATCACAAATGCAATGCGACGTAAAAAGACAGCATAAGTCATTATAACCAATAATTATGTCCCCATTGGGTGCACCAAATGCCTCGTTTATAATGGGTTGTATTGTAAAAATCGACGCGTTTCAGAAAGGCGGAGCATAGATGAGCAACAACAATGTACAGTATGTGGAAAATAATGTGTTTTTAACCTTAAACTGCATAAACACATTGCATTACACCAAATACACAAAATAATGTTCTTTTTAGCAACATCTATCTATCTATAAATGTCACTAAAAATGAAATTCAAATTAATGATTAACAAACTCTGTAAAAAGACACGATAAGTGTCTAGATAAGTTAATTCATAATGTCTAATGCACTGATTAATGCTAACAAATTTAATCTTATTGTAAAGTGTTACCAGCAAATGTATATGCGTAATTTACTTTGATTAATTCATCAAAATACCATTAATTTTATTAAACACTTGTGAACTGATAGCCTTTTTTGACCATTTATAAAAGGGGAGTCATATCCTCAGAAATGCCACATAATTCAAGGTTTGTCTGAGCGATACAGCGTTTTGAGTGTTGAGGGCAAAGATGAATCCATTCAGTCTTACTTACGTCTCTGGCTCCTTTGGAGGCTCTGTTTGCAGTTGGTTTTGGGACTTTGTCTGGGGCTGGAGAACATTATTAACCAGATCAGTGATTCCGCTAAAGGGAAACCACCTGTATGAACAAGCAGACAGCGCAACTCAAAAACCTGTCAACAAGCCTGCTTCCATTCAACACACGCGCCAATATCATCATGACAACTACAGTACAGCTACATACATAAGAAACACACATGTACAGCTACAGAAACTACTGAGATAGAGAGAAAGACAGACAGAGAGAGAGGGACAGATTAGTCTCAACCCACTGACAACCTCAAGCATATTGCACACAGAATTGGTCACTTTCTCAATCTGGCAAGATCAAATCTTATTGGCCGGCTTTATGCCCAGAAATCAGAATAAAGTTTTTATCCCACCCAAAATGCACAAGGTTGCTATAAACATTTTTGGTAAAACAAAATCACTAGATGTGTCAAAATTGTGCAAAAATCACTACATGTGCCAAAGAAAATCTAATTACAAATTACTAATTACAAAGTGCACAAAAATTGTACTATATTTTCCAGCATTTCTCATATAGCTGGTCTTGAATGGGAAATGCTGTGCAATTTTCTCACCAGTTTTCTACTATTGTGAAAGAAGTAGTAAGAACTAGTATAGTAAGAACTATTTCATATAAACTGCCCCTAAATGAAATGCACAATCAAAATGTACTGTAAGTGGTCACTTTACATGTTAGTCAAACAATCTTTTCCCAAGTAGTTTTTTTCTTGGCTTTGAGTAAAACTAAATGGACTTGCTGAAAATCCTGGCCATATGAGACTAGAGTAAGAAGAAAAACAGAAAGAGAAGATAGAAAACTGAGAGATGGAAAAACAGAAGAGGAGGCACAGTCAGCTGGAGAAGGAAGCAAAGAAGCCGGAGCGAGTGAAATGAACTTTGCATCCATCAGCCAAGGATACAGTCGTGTATCCACAGATACAGAGAAAGAGATCAAACAGTGTCCATGTGCAACTCACAGAGTCAACGAACAAGCAAAATAAAGCAGGACTGATGCATCCAGCCTATATGTGGATGAAGCTGCCAAAAGCTTTTCAGACAGAGCCATGACAGACTGCAGGCAGCCAATCACTAGAGAGAGGAGGGGGAAAGAGCCGCCAATCACAGAGGAAGCCACAGCAAACGCACACGCCACTAACCAGCCAGGCGGGAATGTCAAAGCCTTGAGGTCTCTAGCTAAGATCAGGGCCACACAGAATCTGTGCATGGACAAAAACTGCAGAATTTGAGCAGCCAACAAAGTTCTGCCCCTTTATTGTTTGTTTACTAAATGATTTGGCTGACTTGATAATGATTTGACTTGCCAATAAGAGTATTCTGCAGCTTTTGTGGGAAAATGTGGAAAATACAGGAAAGGTCCACAGATTCCGTCTAGGCCTGACTGAGTGTTACTTACTGGACTGGCTGAGACTTTGCATCTTCTTTGACCCTAAAAATAAAAAATAAATAAGTGAACATAAGAGCAGGATGACAACAGAAATAAAAGACAAAAAAAGTGTCATTCTAAAAATGACAAACAAACAAAAAATGATCATAAAAACATGGAAACACATTCAAACAAAGACAAGTAATATACTGGCCATATATGTTTTTTTTATCATGTTAGATTAACAAGGTGAGTTATCCAATATCTATCCAATCCAATTTCAATAATTTGCTTTCTTATGAATGTAATATCCTAAATCTATATACAGTGTGTGTGTGTGTGTGTGTGTGTGTGTATAATGTATTATTTAATTATGTACATATATGTGCATTTTAATGATATATAGCTTGACTGTGAAATAAAATTACTATTTTTTAAGATTTAATAAGATTTTAGTCATACTAACCATCTGCCAATACATGCAAAATAAACAAAACAAAACATGCAAACAGATATGAACATGATCATTTTAAACATATACACAAACAGAAAACATGTAAAGACATGGAACACTTAAATGCAAGAACTTAAGCAAACAATTGATAACAGAAAAAAAAAAGACCGGGACATTATCGTTCTGCCCTCCACAGATACACTGCATCGACCATAGAAATAGCCAACACCGTCCACAACATACAGTCCATCAGACACACTGTGTTGAGCTTAAAACTCAAACACAAATACAATCAACTCTACCCCAAGGAGGGTTAAGAGGGTTAATGAACACCCTATCATAAGAAATCCTGAAAAAACAGTACATCATGCCATCAGCCCAGCATTCCTAGCAGTTTCAGGTTTTGTTTTGCTAAACGTGGACTCCCTTTTTTACCTGTCTGAGATCTGTGCATTCACCTGAAGTTAAAAATTGTTACAATTATCTACTGAAACATTCTGTGCAAAATGGTAAAACAGTGTGGCACTGCCCCCTAATGGTCAAATATTAAGGAACAGATGTCAACCTCTGCATCTGTCACAGGAAAGAGTGCAGCAGTCTTAAACCTGAAGTGAAATTTGAAATATACAATACATAGTTTGACTATGTGGCAAGATGGCTTCCTTCGGTTTCGGTCACACACTAGCACTGTGGTGTTGTGTTAAATTGCAGAAAAACTGCACAAGTTAAGCCTTGACTCGTCTTGAGTGTGATGTTCTAACCAAATTATCCCTCTTTCTTAGCTGTTCTCAGACTGTTAATTTAACCTCAAATGACTGTCCTCGCTCCTCCTCATCCCTCTCTGTTCTCTGGATCTCTGTGGTGCTCTTGAGTGGAGGTGGAGACAGAGGCCTCATTGATGTGACAGCTATAGAATGAGAGCTGACTCATCACTTTAAATAACACACCCCACATCTCACCATCAGACTCGCAGCACGCTCCTCTTAAAGGAGCATTCCTGCTTGTTTTCAACTTAACGTTCATCAGATCCATCTGTGGACATACTTTTGAACAGGCCCTTTGCCAGCTATGAGGTCACCGAGGTCCGGACCTCAGTAAATTTTTCACGTTCAAAATTAAAATTGGTTCTCTGAATGACTAATTTGTTTAAAATGACTAAACTGAATGACTAAACTAAATTTAAAACTCCTCATATGAGTGTTGGCATGACATGTATAATACAGTTTGCAAGAATGTTTAGCATCCGTGGAATGAAAACGATCGCTGCGAGACGCTGGCGGAGTGAACGAGTCTTGAGAGAGTTGAGGGTACGGGATCCAACTATTATGAGCGATATGTTGCCAGATCCAGCTATTATAAGCGTTTTTGGACTTGACTTTTCCACTTAATTTGACACTTTAGAAAGTTAATAAAGTGCGAAGTTGCAGTTAAGGGTCAGCAATATCTTTATCTTATTTGCAAAAAAATTTAAAACTTCGGTTTATTTTTTATTTATTTTTCAGTGTTTATTTGTTTTTATAGCAATATCTGGCAACACGGCATGATCACTGGCACTTAAACTGACAGTAATCAAAAAAGCCCATGGACAGGTTATTGCTGACAGGATAGCACATTTAGTAAGGGAAACGCAAAAAATTGCATGATATTATCTGTCAGAAACTTTATCAACGCTGTCAAAAACATTAACACTAGTACACAGACCTGTAGAGCAACCAGGTTACAGAATCAATTGAAATAGCCTACGCAAACACTACCCATTAAGAAGTCTATGCTATGTCATTCAGTATAGTGGTTAAATTTTCACAAATCATGCTAAAAACATTCATAAGTGCACTAGACACAGTTATATCATCTATATAGCAATGATTATTAATGAAAACTATTACAGTAATATGTATTGTTGCATGATTAATAAACAACTGATCAATTATCCACCCCTAACCTATAGTAAAAAATGGACAAATTTTGATGCAATAAATATGGTATAATTTAACAGTGTTCATAACAGTTATTTGTAGGGGTTATTATAGCACAATTCTTAACCCCACCCCAGACCGCACTCATTTTCAAACCTTGTCTATGGCCAAGTTTTGTGAAAACAAAACAGGATCAGTAATGTACTTTCACATCCCCTTTTAACAGTAGTGTTTTTCTCACTTCCTCTTTCTTAAAGCATTATAAACAATATGATATGTAAACAGGACTCTTTATTAATTTATATAAGGTTATTTAGAAATGAACATGCTCGCTGGTACCGATAGTTGCTATGTTATTAGGACAGTGTGGCGTTGTGTGAGGTTGTCATGTTAACCTTTACACAGTGGAAACACTAGATTACACATTCATACACACTTTGCGACCATTACCAAAACATGTTACATATGAAAGCAAAAACATGTCTTCAGACCACTGTGATTATAAGAAAAATGTGGTTGAAGGGCTCGTAGCGCAATTACTAACTGGAAATAAATATAAACTAAAATTAATAAATTTTCTTTTAAAAAAATGACACAAGTGCATAAAAATTAAACAAAATTAAAAAGTAAATAAAACGTAAATAAATGCTGTTGCTCATTTCATATGCAAAGCGACCAATAACTACATAATGGTCAGCAAAAAAAGTATGTTTAATTAAAGGTGTCAGAGAGCCACGTGCCAAGAAATAAGCAGACTAAAGAGAAAAATAAAAATAAAAAAAGAAATACATAACATGACCCGTTATTCAGCTAGCACTAAAACGCTGTTCTGTCTGAAGTGTGTGTGTATAAGCGTGGACACATTGGTCTCCCGCTGTCAGCGATGCACAGAAGAGGAAAGTCCTGTTACATAACACAGAGCTGAATCTCTGCATGGGGCATAATTACTCCACAATTACAGCTGCCAGTGTGCCAGTCTGTGCTGGTCAGTGGGGCTGGCAGCGCCCGCGATCTCCTGTCTGCCATCACTATCACAACCTCCAGCCTGAGCTTAAAGGAAAAATCTTCAGTTATCGAAATGAATTCTCTTTCTGTGTACAGCTGTACACTTCAGATGACCTGTAGCAGGAAAACTGAACAGAGAAATGTACAGCTTGGTAAAGCATTTAGATTCATTTTAAGCAAAAATTATTCTGTAAAGTCCAGATAATGCTGAAAATACAGCTTTGCCATTGTTGAATAAATTCCATTTTAAAATATAATAAAATAGGAAAGTTATTTTAAATTGTAATACTATTTTACAGAGTTCCTGTTTCATTGCATTTTTGATCAAATAAATGCAGCCTTGGTGAGAATAAGAGACTTAAATAAAAAAAAATCCATCACCCCAAATTTCTAGTGTATAATCTGTGAAAATAACAGTTGAAATTACCCAGGAATATTTCTTTAAGGTTCAAAACATGGTGTAAGCCAACACATTCTCACTCCCAACTCGTCACTTGGTCAGGACCCTTTGGCGTCGCTTTTTGACGCACTTTTTTCATTCTTCAACATGCAGGATCCTCCATTGCTTTAAATAAGAAACCCTTGGCGTCAGTATGCTGACGCGAAAGGCACTGGGAATTATCATCATGATTAAATTATATATTGGGTAATAATATTGTTGGTATTGCATATATGTTGGGGTGTGATTTTTCAATGTAAACAGTCACAACAGTTTTATTTACATTACACTATTTACGCATTTTATGAGCACTTAACCCAACCCCTGCCCCTAAACCTACCATTTGTCAATAAAACACAAGATATAACAGAAAGATACAGCTACAGTCATAATTTATTCAAAAAAATATTTATATTCCACGTCTTCCGAGGCAAAACGATTGATTTGTGAGAGGAATAGAGATGCGATCGCCATCTCTGTCCGCCATAAAGCTCAGATCCTGTGTACAAATTCAAAAAAATGCCACCAGAAGAAGCCTTACATCAGCCTTGGCTGTGAAATGCTATTGGCTCTTGTGTGTCTCGTGACCAATTGTGTCATGCTACGGGACAGGAGTATCTTTCTGAATGAGATGTGAGCGTGTTAACAGAGCGGGATCATTTTCAGTGATTAAAACCTTATGTTTTACTCTCTTCTTCGCATAAAGACATCGTATGGCTTCAGAAGACTTGGAATGCAACATGACTTGTTTGTAATGCTTTTATACTGCTTTTTTATGGTCAGTTTTTGCAATAAATACCAGTGAATGTACTTTTATTTGCCTGCTACGTGTTTTATATTGTTCAGAAGTGGGTAGGTTTAGGGTAGGGCTGGGGTTAGGTGTTCTAATGAAAGTATAAATTTATATAAAATAATGTTTTACAAATGCAAGCAAACCATTAAATTAAGACAAACAACTGAAAACAATGGAGGACCCTGCACGTCACAAAATGACGCTAAAAGGATACCCCTGTGCATCAAAAAAGGCGCTAAAGGGGTACCTTGGACGTCAAAAAGCGACGCCAAGGGATCCTGACCGAGCGTCAATATGTGACGAGTTGGGAGTGAGAACGTGTTGCATGAGCATAAGATTTAAGATGGCAGTATTGTGTAAATGAGTGTGTGACAGGTGGAGGGACAGTGTGAGACCAGTTCATTTTATGAATGTGGAAATCTGTGTGCATGTGGCAACAGGTGGCAGATTCACTGCAGGAGCAGAAATGGTGTAATCTCGTGCCAGAAAAAGCCAGGTCAACATGACCTCCGCTGAACCATCTGAGAGACCACCGAGTGCCACTGAATAAACACACACTTGATTAAACCACAGTGCACAAGTTGCATTAAGGGCCAAAGTGTGCGTGTGAGTGTGAGAACAGGCTCACTTCCAGAACCTAGTGCGTCATCTTGCAGCCTACTTCCTAAATAGGCAGATGCCAGAAAGGTAGCATCCTAAATGAAACTGAATCTCATAAATGAAGGATTTTACAAGGGAAGAACTCCATGTGCCACACAACTAGAGCTGATTTTACAAGAGTTTTTAGTTGGTTTTAGCAAGTTGCTATTGAGTTAAATGGCCCGTTTCCAATTAGAGTGAACTAATTGATGCATGTCAGCATTTAATAATGTATTTAATAAAATCTTGTTTCTTTGTAATTTTGGGGTGTGGATTCTAAAATGAGTAACTGTTTTGCTCAAGCACTTTCTCACAAAATGATGCATTTCGTAGCATTTTGGCTTTAAACAATCCCTTAAACACAAAACAAACTGGCACAAAAAGACATGGTTCCTATCTTCCTCTGAGCCAAGTTACAACTATTTGTTTAAATCTCATCCGATCCGATGTATGAATGATTCTGAAGACATTATTTTATGCCTAATTCTGATTTTAAGGTTAGAATTATGGCCAGTGACAGAAGAAAATGCAAACATGATATTTTCTGCTACATCTGTGGGTGTTTTACAATATCCAAACATTGACAGAAAGTTACAGAATTAGTGAAAAAAAGTGTTCATGTAAATTCTTTGACATTAAAGGTGTACTTGAACATATTTCTCTACTCCTTTGCGGATTGTAAAGTAAATACTTTGCCATTAAAATTTGATATTTGACTACTGTTTTTATTTTGAATGGTGCATTAAAGGTGATACATAGATAAAAATTATACTTTATTATTTTGTGAAAAAAAAAACTGTACAAGACTGTATAAGTTTTTATTGATATTTTTTAACTGAGAATCATCAAATTAGGTAATATTAGGCCTAGGTTTAGGTTTAGGCCTAGGCCTAGGTTTTTTTCCCTCATCTTTTTCACTGCGCTTATCGCATTATGCATTATAGATTTTGCAATGGCCATTTAAAAACTGGCCAAAAGGCAGCAGCATAATTAAGTTGCCTACCTTTTGGAACCTCAAAACGCTGCCTACCTAGGGTTTTGGAACACAGCCTCAATGTGGCATAACCGCATGCTAGAATGAAGGCTGTTCTCGAGCCAAAAGCAAGCTAAATTTACAGCTCGCCCTCACACAGCGATGCCTGAAATAGCCGGGTTCAAGGCAGCCCATCATAGAGGCAGACACCTGTTCATTAGGAGGACCATTCAGCAGGATAGCAGGGGAAGTGCCTCCCTTGAACACATTTCCCTTTTAAAGAGGATTAGCACTGGGGAGCTCTTGATTCCAGCTGTCATCGGTTCCGCCGTGGCATCTGGATCAAAAAGCAATCTCATTTGAGCTCGAAGCGCTGTGATTGGTCGCGGCAGACCCCGGTTAACCTTTGAGTGACAGCTTTAAATCCCTCCTCACATTTAGCGCCACCCCATACGTCCAGATTTCAGAAACACACGTTCACTTTGCTGATCCGTAAGCAGATGCTGCGACACGACCCTAAACACAAACAATCAATATGATGATCATGTAAATGCCAAAAGAAAATAGAAAATGGGGAAACAAATAAAACAGTTATGGGACAGTGAGAATTTGCATTGCTAAGACTTTTTTTTATTATTTGTCCAGTCTGTTTATAACTAGAATCACTACTTTAATTTAAACAGACTCCAAACCCTAAGTATTAAAGTTCAGTGAGTAACTTGTAACAGGTATGAATGAAACATCAAATCATCTGGCTTGTTAAAGTGTGCTATTACTTTTCATAGAGATCGGATTGACCTGATAAAAATATCTTGTCTAAGCTGGTTTGCTAGTTTTGGGCACTTTTTAGCTAAGAAACTGGCAAGTCACCCTGATACCACCAGCTGATCACATCAGCTTGGCCAATCTGGGAGACAATCCTAAACCAGCAAAGACCAGTGAACCAGCTTAAGCAGTTTTAAGCAGGTTTTTCAGCAGGATATGGATAATAACACAAAAGGGCAGAAACACACTTTATGTAAGCACGCAAATGCAACCCTGAGTTTTTAGCAAACGTACATTCTTGCATTAAGCATGTTTCTTGCCTTAAGTCGTACTTTAAAATGTCATTGCATTAGATAACAAAACATCAAACCAGCCAATGTTCACTTTAAAAAAAAAGACAGCACTAACACTAACATGTCTCTCTACATGCCAAGAATGCATTTATTTAATCAAAAATACAGTAAAAACAGTAAAATTGTGAAATATATAATACAATTTAAAATAACTGTTTTATATTTTAATATTTTTTAAATGTAATTTATTCCTCTGCTGCAAAGTTGATTTTTTTCAGCATCATTACTCTAGTCTTCAGTGTCACATGATCCCTCAGAAATCATTTTAATATGCTGATTTGATGTTCAAGAAACAGTTCTGCTGTTTAATATTTTTGTGGAAACTGTGATATATATTTTTCAAGTTGTCGCTGATGAACAGAAAGTTCAAAAGAACTGATTACTCCACTAAAACACCTGTGAAGGAGAACTGACTTCATACAACTACTAAAAATCATCTGGAGAGGAAACTAACAAACATGGGGATTTCTGAGAAAATATTAGTTTATAAGTATGATTTGCTGTATGCCACTTGGTTTGATATTTTGTTTTCTAATGCAATGACATTCAGACATTTTTAAGCATGGCTGAAGGGTTCAAAGCCTTCCTTATGTTTATGTGAAGCCACAAGCATGTATATAAAGTCAAGAAAATGCAAGAACCATCCTTTCAGCTAGTGGGTCTCTCTCTCTCTCTCTCTCTCTCTCTCTCTCTCTCTCACACACACACACACACACACACACACACACAGTTGTGGTGTTGTCATGCCTGTGGGAGTGGAAGAGTGCGGGAACATCTCTTAAGAGTAAGTTACAATAATAGCCTACATGACTAACAATAGAGCGGTAATGGATACCCCCAGCATTGTTGGAGAGCGCAATTTCCTGTCCCTGTCCAGAACAAGCCACCAGTAAGTTAAACGCTGTCAGTGTGCTTAACATGTGTGTTAATGTGTCCACACGCACACACACACAATAACAACTGTGCCAAAAAGTCATTACTGTGGTTACCAAATCCGATCGGACTGGGTCAGACATAGGACACCTATCATTTCCCAAAGAAATGATATCCAAAGTAGCATCCATCCTACATAAGCAGTCGACCGTCACAGCAAAAACAGCATCAAGCAGCACACTTGGACTCGAGCAGCAACAAATACAATGTATTAAAGAAACAGGTCACCCAAAAATGAAAACGGTCATGATTTACTCACCCTCATGTCATTCCAAAACTGAATACATTTCTGTCTTCTGTGGAACATAAAAGATACCGTCAAGAATGCTGATGACCAAACAGCTCCTGATCCCTTTTGTCTTCCATAGTATTTTTGTCCATACTATGAAAGTCAATGGGACCCAAAACCATTTGCTTACCAATATTCTTCAGAATATCTTTTATGTTCCACAGAACAAAGAAAATCATACAGGTTTGGAATGACATGAGGCAGAATTATGAGAGAATTTAGATTTTTGGGTGAATTATCCCTCTCAGTGTTGCTGTCCAGGGTGCTGAATCTGATCTTACAGAGTAACAGACAGTACATCTTCTCTCCCATTGACCATCTGATACATAATGTACACCAATACAGCAAGAGCTGCTAAAAATAACCTGTTATAAACTGACAGGCCAGCTTTACAAATTAGTCAGGTCTGGTTGCACAAATTTATATCAGTGAAACATCACTGTTTACAGGTTACCAGGCTGTTACAATGAACACATCTGTGAAAGAACTATTAACTAGACAAGTTTGTGAGGTTCATCGAATCTGAAAGATATTGCAAAGTGCCTCACCAAGGCTGCATTTATTTGATCTAAAATACAGTAAAACAGTAATATTGTTTAATATTTTTACAATTTAAAATAACTTCTTTCTATTTGAATATATTTTAAAGGGGTCATCGGATGCTCATTTTACATAAGTTGATATGATTCTTTAGGGTCTTAATGAAAAGTCTATAACATACTTTGGTTAAAATTTCTCAATGGTAGTGTAAAAAACACCTTTACCCTGTCAAAATCAGCTCTGTTTTCAGCACGCTGATCTAGTCCATGTTGCTTTAAATGTTAGTGAGCTCTGCTGACTCCGCCCCTCTCTTCCGTGGAGTGACGAGCAGACCATAGATATGTGTAGATTCCCTATTCGACCACTCCAGATACGTTGACGCGTCAGCCATCTTGCATTCACCATAATAATCAAAGGATATTCAAAGATATACAAGCGTATAACTTGCTGTTGTAGACGCACACAGTCAATGCACTCAAAGATTCGCAGACCGTTCCAAAAATGGCAGATGGCTTATGTATCGCGGCCCATAGAAACAGTCGATAATGAGGCATCTAGGTATATATATATATATCTATGGAGCATACAAAACTTCAGCCGCAAAACTGGCTAACTAGTACATTATTAGGAAAGGCGATTTGCAAAGATTCATATAAACCCTTATACTCACTTCTTCTGTAGATAAAGCTGGATCACGAATGATTCGGGCGAACACAGCATTTACGTAGATCAGGGATCGGCATATTCCCTTCAAAGCGAAAATAACGTTAATCCTCTGCGTCTTCAGTGGCTCAGATGTCGAGAGTAAATGATGACTGCTATATTCATTATTACATCCAACAACTAAACATTTCAATCGCTTAATCTGAGACATCTTGTCTTCCCCTGCACAGGGAGGCGGACAGCTCTCAGCTCACTCAGGGCGGGTCTAAGGTAAGACGGCCTTGTCAGTCAACTATCGTGGGAGTGGTCTGTACAGAACTTCGTCATTCTGACAGGAATCTCAAAACAACCTGATTTGAGAAAGTAGATTTTAAAATAGGGATTTAAAAAAAAAACACTGGGTGGATTTTTATCATTATAGGATGGATGTGTACACACACTTCCAACACACATTTATGTTCAAACAACTTGTAAAGTGAATTTTACATCCGATAACCCCTTTAAAATGTAATTTATTCCTGTGAAGCAAAGCTGAATTTTCAGCACAATTACTCAAGTCTTCAGTCACATCAGAAGTCATTCTAATTTGCTCTATGCTGATTTGCTGCTAAAAAGAAAAACATTTAAGCAATGTTGAAAACAGTTAAGTGCTGCTTAACATTTTTTCAGGATACTCTGATGGACAGAAAGTTGTTGTACAATGCAATTTCCAGAATCTAATCTTCAGGACCTAATGTTTTTATCAGTCTGTTAAAAAAACATGTTTACATGATAGTAAATGACTAGTGAAGAACAACTATTTACTGAACTTGCCAGGAAAATCCTTTAAAATGTTTAATTTGAGGCAATTTATAGCAAGTAAACTAGATATACAAAAGCAGAATCATATTTTCCATCAGACAGATAATTATTACTTGGTTTTTGACAAATATAAATTCAGATCACACATTTCTGATAATTTATTCTGTGTCTTTGGCTTCTATTTCAGATGAACAACAGCACAACCAAACAAAACAAACATTTCAGACAGACTTATACTGATAGTTTAAAGTCTGGCTATGTGAAACTAAGCCCTGCACACTGTATAAACCCATATAGACAAGTGGAGTTCTGCTGATTACATTAGAGATTTTGACTATAGACTGTGGGTTGCACAAGAACAATAGCGTCCCTTTGATTCACAATTCATTCAATACTCCCATCAATCAAGCAGATGAGATCCACTCAAAAAGAAGAATCACTGGAGCAAAACAAACTAACCACAGGAATGAGCCAACAGACCAGAAACCATGGAAACAATGCACCAACACAACTTTAAATGGACAGACCGGTATGATCCAGCCTGTACGAGCACATGAGAAACAGCACTGCGTGAAGACAATGTTCCCTCGCCACCTGACATCTCGAATGCTCCAATAAGCATCAATACACCACGATTCCCCAGTGAGACCGACCGCACTACCTAATGGCTCACATAGTAAATGCTGCTTCTTATCGCTGGCTGATCTGGTTGATCCTACAGTCTCAGAGGTTTGTAGTGACTCAGATAAGAAAGACTATTAAGACTAAAATCAAGAAACAATACAGAAATGCACCAGCTAATTAAATCAATACTGGATCCCACCAAAATACACAACTGTTTTGAGTCAGAAAGATTTTGTAATGATTTAAAAAAAAAAGTCTCCTGTGCTCAACAAAGCTGCTTTTATTTGATAGAAAAATACAGTAAAAACAGTTATATTTCAAAACATTTTTACAATTTAAAATAAATGATTTCAAATTTAATAAATTTTAAAATGGAATTTATTTAGCAGATCTTTCAGCATCATTACTCCAGTCTTTAGTGTCACATGATCCTTCAGAAATAACTCTGATATGCTGATTTGATGCTTAGGAAACATTTTTTATTCATGTTAAAAACTGTTGTGTTATGTACTATTTTTGTGGTAACCATAATACATTTTTTTATAAAGTTTAAAAGAACGGCATTCATTTGAATCAGAAATATTTTGTAACATTATAATTATCTTTACAGTCACTTTTGATCAATTTATTGTGTTCTTGCTAAATAAAGTAATCTTTTTCTTTCTTTTTTTTGTCAAAAAAAATCCTTGCTAACCCCAAATTTTGAACTGTACGGTATGTTTTTAGATTTTTAAAAAGACTTTAGGTTATGGCCAATTTTAAAGAATAGTTCATCCAAAAAACGATCTCCCTATTTTTACACTGACAAAGATATATGATCTTTTATGATGCTTTTTTGAGGTTACAGATCAGGGTTGCATTTCTCAAAAACTACTGGTTACAAGTTCCGTCATTATCAAGAGAGTTCAATAACGCTTTTGGGAAACACACCCCTGATCCGTAACATTATCCCTCTCCTTTTGTGTTAAAAGCAAGACAAAGACTCCTACGGTTTTGGAACAACATGAGGGTGAGTAAACAATAGAAATTTTGAGTGAACTATTCCTTTAAATACTTCCCAGATGGAGCAGAGAGATTAGATTGAGAAAACGGGCCAGACACAACAAATCTGCTGCTTCACAAACAAACTAAAAAAAAAATCCTTCTTGTTTACTATACGCTTTTGCACACTGACAGACTTTATTATTTCTCTTTTACTCATCTGTTCGAACATTCAAACAGACTCAACTACTGAATTAGAGTGTGTCAGTTAGTTTGTACACATTGCAGACAGGACAGATACTAAACTTCAACAGCATGACCACTGTATAAAAGCTTGCATGTGGTTCACAGCACTGATATTCCATGCTTCCTTTCATTTTTAACCACAGACAAGCACATTTTCAAACTATTATTTTATAGAGATGATAATCCACTGCATGAGCAGCGCAGGAGCATGCAGTAAGAGTGAGAAAACTAAAGGCATGTCAAATCTGAGTGCTGCGTAGAGCTGGAGATATGTGTATGATTATGTATATGATCTGATTAGATATTGCATAAACACTGACAGGGGGTTTCCCAAGCAAACACAAAGAGCATTCATTACATAACATTTTCTGCTCCTGAGGTCCACAACCGCCGATGGGAATTATGCATCAGATAAAGGTGAAGATTATTATGTTCTTATGGGGATGAAAGAGAGGAAGACGGAATTGGAAAGGGAGCTAAACAACATTTATAAACAGTTATACAATTGTTAAAAAATTACTTTTTAAAATTTATTATAACTCAGTGCAATTCAGTTCCCACTGAAAATGCTTGCTCACTCCATGCTAGTGGACATCTAAGAAGCCATCATAAGGACCAAAATCCAAAACTGACTCTAAAACCATGCAAACCATGATGAGCAAAGTATCAACCAAGTGTGTTTGGTATCTCTTCATTAAACAGTCATTCCATGGCATCATGGGAGGTGAATGTTGCCCAGTGCAACGTGATCTGACTGTCAGTTCTTCTACTAACCTACCAGAGCAAAGAAAGCGACTTCAGTCCAAAGCTATTTATAGTCGCCCATGAATAACGTGAGGCTCTTCAGGATTTGCATGCAATCAGCTTCAGATGAACCGGTGCCACGTTGCACTCTCACATTTCTGCGCTCATTTTGACTGGCCAGCACACACAAGACCCACATCCCTCCATTGCTTCACTATCCTTCTCTTGATATATACTGAAATGATGCAGGAAAGAAACACTTAAAAAAACACTTAAAGTCCACATAAAATCATTTTACTTCAGTAATCTGATTTATTTCCAAGTGAAGCAGGATTTTCAAGAATATTTGATTTAATATTCCAGACATTGACTGCATCATGAAAAGTGGGTGTTATTATGCTAAGGAACATGTGACATCACCTGAAAATGAAAGTTATTTCTGAGATGGAGCAAATTATTAAATTTTGCCAAAAGATTATGAAGATTGAGAATAATGTCCACCGATGAACTGATCACAACCACACTAGAAACACATTAGGAAAGAAATAAGGGTACATTTTTAGTAGCATGTGAGGATCCTTCTTAAATCTATAAAAATTTTATCAAATATGTGGACTGAAAACTACCAACAATATTAGCTCAGGAAAACAATACAAAAAACTGACACTGCCAACACGTCAACAAAAATGTGAATTTAAAGGAATAAATCAAATAAAGTAAATAAAGAAAAAGAAAAGAAAAATTCACTCCTCCAAACCATGGTTTGTAGCAATAATAATAATAATAACTTAAAAATAGAAGTTAAAATGGTGAGACATAAGCTTGTCAGAATTGAGATACAAGTTGCAATTACCTTTAATTTTTTATTTTTTATTCTGTGATTGAAACAAACAAACAAACAAAAAACACACAATTGCGAAAAGTAAACTTTGGGGCCAAAAAAGTCTGAATTACAAAATGAAAAATTTAGAATTGTGCATAAAAAATAAATAAATGTGACCCTGGACCACAAAACTAGTCTTAAGTCGCTGGGGAATATTTGTAGCAATAGCCAAAAATACATTGTATGGGTCAAAATTATAGATTTTTCTTTTATGTCAAAAATCATTAGGACATTAAGTAAAGATCATGTTCCATGAAGATATTTTGTTAATTTCCTACCGTAAATATATCAAAACTTAATTTTTGATTAGTAATATGCATTGCTAAGAACTTCGTTTGGACAACTTTTAAGGCTATTTTCTCAATATTTCGATTTTTTTGCACCCCCAGATTCCAGATTTTCAAATAGTTGTATCTCAGCCACATATTGTCCTATCCTAACAAACCATACATCAATGGAAAGCTTATTTATTCAGCTTTCAGACCTTGCATAAATCTCAATTTCGCTAAATTGACACTTATGACTGGTTTTGTGGTCCAGGGTCACAAATTAAAAAAACAATTGTGAAATGTAAACTCGCATTCACGATATGAATTCGCAATTCAAAAAGGGCTGAACTGTGCAATGTAATCTCGCAGTTATCATTTTTATATTTTTATTCTGTAGCGGAAATAAGATTCCATTGTAATCACTATGAGGTTTTACCCAAACACATAAATGTAAAACAAACTGAGAAACATCAAGGCATATTGCATTGTTGTGGAACGTTTCTAAACGCTGCAAAGCGATCAGCGTGTTCTCTCTCAGTGTTTCTCAGTGTGCTGGGTCAGTCTTATGCAATAGCAGCAGCACTATACGGCAGCAGTGTTGGGTGTCTCAGTGCTGTGACGTACTGCTCTGTGTACTACACTCACGCTGGGCGCTTCCGCTGCACAGGAACTGGCTGACTTCTGATTTACTCATACACTGCGTATCACAGCATGTTAGAGGTCATTTATTCGGTTTTAGTGATGAGTCAACAAATGTATCTTGGATCAAGAGCATACATACGTACACAGCCAACATCTACCTTATGTTCAAAATGAATTTCTGGAATTAATTTTCATTTTAGTTTATGTTAAAGCAATTTTATGATGTGCTTTTGTCATTTTTATTAGTTATAATAACCAAAAATGTGTAAAAATCCCATGATGACAAATTAAATGTGTGGACAGCAAGAAAGGAGGGGGGTTAGAGATAAACTGAGAGAAAGAAATGAGAGAATAGGTAATGCTAGGTGACAGAACATGAACGAGTCATGAATAGGAAGGCGAGTTGAAACGAGAGGAGGGCAGAGGTAATGCTCCGCTCAGCCATCATATGGCTCGTTCCAAATGCAAAGGCTTATTTAACTTAATTACACAAGACATGCAATCCCAGAATGCATTGCAAGAAGCTTATTGAAAAACATAAGAGAGGACTACATAAGAGAAATGCTAATTATAAATCCACATACAATTCAATCCATACTGACAAGCATTGAAAATTTGGATGTAATTACGTACTATTTTCGGACAGTTTTTTACTTTTTTTTAACTATATTTAGTAATTCAAGTATTTTTTTTATGTGAGCAACATGATTTGTATCATACATTACTGCAGGAGTTCTCAAACGCACTTAAAATCAAAAATGGATGTAAAACATAAGATGCATTATATCTACTTGAAGTTCCCCCTGAGATTTTACACATGCAGGTAAACAAATAAAACATTTTATCTTTTTTAGTATGTTTATTATCATTTTTATTTGTAATTTTTAAATTTTATTTTTATTATTACTATTAAAAATAATATTTAAAAAATTCTAAAACTTCTTATAAAACAAAGAAATATTACTGCTGTAAACTTAATATTGGATAATTATAACAATTTTATTATACACTACAAGTTACGATACTAATTTTGTCTTAAATTCCTAACTAATGTAAGGTCTTAAATTCTTCACTTTCAAATGTTCAAACCTTCAAGGTTATAACATTTCAAATTCTCAAGCTTATATTTTGGCAGAAAACTGGTAAAGTGCCATAAACGTCTTTCCACAAAAAAGTTGGAAATTGAACACAATTCCGCACTTCACTCTGAAACATGAAAACTTATTTATATAGTAGTCTTTCATCTTATAATAGCACTAAGCTATACCACGATTTAATTTTGCAGCCCTATTTATATATTTTAATTTTACATTTGGTTTTATTAATTATTAGTTTTTCATCAGCTTACTAACCCCCCTGCAGTTCCTTCCTGAAACCTTGCACTACTGCATATGTAGAATGTTTCAAATCAGTCACATCCGAGGTTCCACTTTAGAATGCTGTCTTAAAAAGCAGATACTGTAGGCAGATCACAAGGTTTTAGAGACACGTGCTCCACCTTTGGTTAACCAACACCCAGTGCTTTTACAAACCAGTCCATTAACAATCCCATATGCCAGCTAGTGTGCTGATGGAAGATGCTAATGAGCAGGACGGAGCCAGTTGGTGTGTGTTCTGCGGTGTGGACTGAGCCTCGCTGCGGCCCCGTCCCCCCGGAGGCCACCAAGATGTGTGTGGGGGGAGGGGGGTCTCACAGAGGCTCTTTACATGGTAGCGGGGGATGCCATGTGTATGAGTGAGTCTACAATTCAGGTCACAACGTTCCTCACCTCCTCAGTGTCTACAGACGGATTTGAGGAGGGATTCCTGTGATTACTGATGGAAAAGATTTGAGCGTATGAGCAAATTACAGTCTGAGTCTCAGACAGCACACCCACAATCCCATCACTAACCGGCTGACGCATAAAACTGCCAAACACCAGCAGCAAACTGGCCGTTTCAATTGGGTTGACTTCCGGGAGTCGGAGGTCCAGGGTTTGCATGGAAACATGTTTATGCAGTGTTAATACAATGTGCAACTTTGAGGAAGAACCAGTCATTAGATTTGCCAAAGTTTGCCAGGTTAGTGGCATCAAATCTTTTTAAGATACTCAGGTATTTGTTTAGCAAATAAGCAAGATTTCCATGAACAGAACTGTATTCTGGACATAAATATGAACTGCGTTTGATTACCATAAATGTTGTTGACACATTCTCTTCCTGTCTAAATTGACAGTACTTAGCCAGAATAAACCGCAACATGGATTTTAAGTCAAAAGTCTGGCTGGCTGACTAGTGATACTAGTTGACAAATGATAAAACAAGCATAAAACAAACAATCAACAAGCATTAAATGAGGCCATATCTAGTAATGGTTTGGTCAAATTTGAATCCAAAAAGTAAGACTGATTACCACTTGATTAACTGCTAGTTAGTCAAACTAGTTCTTCAGAGACAGTCTTAACATGGTGACTGTGTTCATGCAACTGGACCCTGAAGCAGACAAGCTAAATGAAAATGTCCTCAAAAGGGCAGTATAATCTTACTATTGTCATATATTGCAATTTATTTATTTATTTACAATTTTATGTTTTTTCTTAATCCTTGAATGAGCATGAAATAAATTCAATAATTATAAAGAAAATACTTCTAAAATAGGAAATAAAATAAATTAAACAAAATGTGTAAAGTATGAAAATAATATATAAAAACAAATTTATTTATTTACTTGTCTTTTTTCTAAATCATTTTTACCGTTTTTTTATCTCAAAAATGCATACTCAATTCAACTAAATTTAACTAATTTTGCACATCTAAACATGAAATACAATATAAAATAAATAAATAAATAAATAAATACTGTTTTTTTCCTCATGCTGTAAGTACATATATAATACAGATTAGAAGCACACACTTTGAATACCAACTTGAGTGCACTCAAGTGCTACAGGTCTAATTCTCATCCATAGGCCTCAATGATCCCAGAGGGAGAAGAGCAGTCCCACCACCCACCCCCGATAATAATACAGCAAACACTAAAAACTCAGCAACAACTGCTCTCCTCAATGCAATCTCTCTCATTCTTTCTGTCTCTTTCATATGCTATAAACACCTCCCCTGGCACACTCTCACTTTCAGCTAAAACTCTCCCTCACTCTCTCTCTCTTGCTGGATTTGTTTCAATTTCTTTGTGGCTCTTCCAGTGAGATGACAGGAAGTTGGCAAACACTTCTACAGAGGGCTTCTTCATCTCTTCATTCTCCCAGGATTCCCCGAGTTGGCTTACAGCCACCGTTGTGTGTGTGTTTGTGCATGTTTGTGTGTATGACTATTGAAGAAAAAAACATTCTTTTTTTCTAGAGGAACATCCTGTGGCTTGGCTACCACGGACACACTGAGATTTATGGTGAAACAACCACAGCTAAAAATCTCATTAGTGACCAGTCGACTAGTTATCCTGCTTGTTCTCCATCACCACCTTGACTAGACAAAATCTGAGCCTGAGCAGTACAGGACAAGTCCAGAACCACATGCTAATGTGCAAATGTCATATGATGCATAAAATCATGCTGTAACTCCGAAAAGAGCATTTATAGAAACTAAGCTGCAAAAACTGCTCATTCTGAATGTCCTCAACATCAGAAAGATGCACTGATTAACACAATTATGATTACCCACATTACACATCAACAACACCACAACACCAAGTTTGACAGTTACTATCATTCCTAAACACTAGAACAACTAATGAAGAGAGTAAAATGTGGTAAAATCAGTCAAATCCTGTGTTGTTTTTGTCTGTGTGTAGCACCTTATGCTCTGCAGATCCTTCTGAAAAGGGGCCAAAGTTTATTTTTAATAAGGTTTCTGATTATTTTAGCCTTATTTCAACACAGACTGTGGCATGAATCCATCACAATGTGATACATCTATACAAAAAGAATAGTTCATGCAAAGATTTACAGAGTTTGTTTCTTCATATGAACAGATTTGAGGAAATTCAGCATTATATCACTTGCTCACCAATGGATCCTCTGCAGTGAATGGGTGCCGTCAGAATGAGAGTCCAAACAGCTGATAAAAACACCACAATAATCCACAAGTAATCAACACATCTCCAGTCCATCAATTATAGTCTCGTGATGTGAAAATTTGCATTTTTGCAATAAACAAATACAACATCAAGACATTTTAACTTTAAATCATCACTTCTGACCAAAATATCAGTCCATAAACCCTAATAACGCTTCCTCTATTGGAAAAGTCCTTCTCCTGTCATTCCCTCACATCAAAAGCCACCAACATTTTAGTTTAGAGTGGTTTTGGACTGTTTTTACAGCCTTTGATTTGTGCATATTTCTCTCCCGATTCAGAAAAAAAAAACTTTTTCATTGGAGGAAGCATTATTATGGTTTAAGGATTTAAGTTTTGTTTAGAAGCAACAGTTTAAAGTTAAAAATGACGGACTGGAGTTGTGTGGATTACTGTGATGTTTTTTATCAGCTGTTTGGACTCTCATTCTGACGGCACCCATTCACTGCAGAGGATCCATTAGTGAGCAAGTGATGCAAGTTATCATTCTTGGAGTGAACGGGCCTTTTTTTGGAAGAGATATGCTGTAAAGTGCAAACTGTAAACTACATTTGGACCCAACATTTTAAATACAGTACAAGAAGAGTTTACATAGAAGTCTTAAAGGCACAGTAACAAAAAAGGCCAGTTAAGTTCAAAGGAAGTTAGACAATCATTACAAAGGTCATCTGCAAATAAAAGCTTTAAATGTACAGGTCCGAAAGCAGTCTATTGAGCTGAAAATAGATAGGAAAAACTAAACTATGAATGTTTTTGACACATAAAATCTGGACTAACCTGAGCAACTTTAGAAGAAAAAATAAATAATGCAAATTATGATATGACCCCTTTAAATAACCCAAATGAAGGCATGGCCTTGTGGACCAGCGATGAGAATGTGATCAGACCGTGAGTCACATGACACGGGCAGTAGCTCTGCACATTCACTGTTCAGTATAAGTAACACTCAGAGGCCAACAAGCCGCCGTGTTGTTGTGTAACTCTACACCGGCCGTTTGCACACTACTCTAGAAAAGATCAGAGGCCTCGTGACAACGTCCTCACTGATGCTAACCAACCATCACCCTCCCTTACATGACATCAGCACTCGAGTGGCTAACATTATCTCTCTCGCTCTCTCAAAACTATGAATGGTGGATGTGTGTGTTTAAGAGGGAGGGATCAAGTGACTCACCTAACACACACACACACACCAGCAGTGAGGTGGCAGTCAGCTTTACGTCTGTGACTCATGTTTACTTCACTTATTGCACGGAATCGGCTCTATTTCCATGCTGCAGTGTTAATATTTACCTAATGATAGAAGCATGTCTACACACCCTCGCAAAAAATCCATGAGCTAAAGTTGCTGTACTGACGCTGCTCATAGAACTGCAAATACTTTCCTGTTTGAATCCTGGAGATTTTGTGCAGTAATTTGTTGCACAAGTTACAAGATCAATAACTGGGGGAAATCAGAAAAGCCATAATTTACCTTAAAAGAGCTTAGAAACAGCAAACAGAAAGAAACATTTTCAACAATCTGGAATCACCAACTTAAAGCTGACCAACTATGTATTTATTTATTATACACAAAAGGGCTGATAAAAAAAATACTAATAATAATACACAATTCAGATTAAAGAAACGAATGTCTGATATGCATATTGCACTACACTTTGATTTGTTTTATCATGTGTAAGCATCACTACAAACCAAAAACTCTCAAAATGTTTGAAGATTTTTCAAAGTCTCTACTTTGAAATAGTAAATTACACAAATAATTAGAAAGAAACAGCATTGAATTACACATTACATTGTGGACTGAAAATCGTTTCTACACCATTTTTTGTGTTTTTATTTGATATCCATAATAAAAAATAAATTAAAAAAGCATCTTATTTTGCCTACAAAAAACAGACCTCTATCAACATGAAACCAGAACTTTCTAAACATGAAACGAGTGACAAAAGTCTTTTTGGTTGTATATAGCAGAGGTTTTTCACACTGGGGTCCCCAGGGGGCCACAAAAGGGTGCTAGGGAACATTTCCGATAAAAATAGTGGTGATTGGTTGTAAATCATAGGATTAACTGTGATTATTTTATTCTATTGCCATGCCTAGATACAATATTCATTAGATTTACACATCTAACATCACTTTAACAGAAGGTAGAAAAAAGATACACTGTTAACTTGAAAATCACCTCTTTTGGTTTTAATACAGTGACAATACAAAAAGCGATAGTTTTTATAATGCTATTTTTCATGAACCATTATACGTGATTAAAATATACAGTTGTCTTTACATTTTAAAGTGACAGAGTCCCCTACAAGGCCGTTATAATATTATCTAAAGGTCAATGTCAAAGATTTGAAAACTACATCATATGTCTTTTTTTATAATTGGTTCGGGCTTTAGAAAATTGGCAAACTGATATGACTAATACACTACAAAATGATTTCAAACCATTAAACCTCAACTCGAATTCTCGAATTCAAACGAACCGGATCTCGTCCCTCTTCCATCCACCTCGGCCCAACAGCTCGAGTGGATCCGGCTCTTGCTTCAACATGGACCTTCCTTCTCCTCCTCTTTCTTCTGCCTGTCCACGACACCAGCCGGTGAGCTTTTTCAGATCTCCGGCACATCTCGGCAAGTTGGAGCACAGACAAATTAGCACACGCCGATGCTGAGAAGAGATCAATAACCAGACTTAATCAAGCAGGTCTGTCATCAGTGAGTTTTGGTTGCTCAAGCGCCATAGCCACAGCAGCATGATGTTTGTCTGATAAGCAAAAACAGGGGAGGTTAGGGTATGAAGTACTATTGAAATAACAGTGTAAGCTCTAGACTATATAAAGGTGGATTTTACAACATTAAGTCCAATGAAGAATGGATACGAAGCTGGTCCTTTGAAGGCAATGGCTATTGAAATTAACGTAATTTAAAAATTCTCCTCTTCCTCAACAGAAAAAGAAAATGATAAGCAACGATGCATTATGAGTAAAATAACGAGATCTCAGATGTTATTGCGGGATATGAAATCACCTCTTAAAAACACGCTGGCCAAATCGTATTTCTTAACCATCGCTGTCATCGTCACTAGTAACTGCATCTCGCAATAAATGTTTGTTTCCCACAGTCCTGCGCGGCTACTGGTAATCGCTGAAATCTTAAATACACAATTCTTTATAGTTAATCCAATTAGAAGTGACAGGCGAATGACAAATCAAAACAGCAATAACTCCAACGAATCGTACTATGGCGAGGCGTTTGTGTTAATATTCATCCAATCTGAGGCAGCGTTTAAGTAGACGACTCGTTTTTCAGCGTATTCCCAATGTTCAGACACAGCATTCGCCGGTAGGCAAATCAGCGTACAATTAATATTCAAGAA
The DNA here is from genome assembly GCA_021397915.2 of Tor tambroides. Lineage (NCBI taxonomy): Eukaryota > Metazoa > Chordata > Actinopteri > Cypriniformes > Cyprinidae > Tor > Tor tambroides. The sequence goes on from JAFVLL020019625.1 coordinate 81,919, forward strand.
CTTAACCTTATTCTTATTCGCTGGCAGGAAAAAAAGGTATTTGTACATCAACAACATTCGTAACTTTACCAGAGACAAATAAATAATTGCATAAATTGCAGTCTTCAGTGCTTATATATATATATATATATATATATATATATATATATATTCTCTCTCTCCTCTCTCTAAAAGTCTAGCGTATGATTTCACGATATTTTCATAAATGAGAGAAATTTGTTTTTGCAAATATATCAAATAAAACAATATTTAATAGCAAATAGCCTGGACCATAAAACCAGTCAAGGACATTTGTAGCAATAGCCAACCATACATTGTATCCATACATGGGTCAAAATTATCGATTGTTATTTTATGTCAAAAATCATTAGGATATTAATTAAAGATCATGTTTCATGAAGATATTTTGTACATTTCCTACCGTAAATATATAAAAACTTAATTTTTGATTAGTAATACGCATTGCTAAGAACTTCATTTTGGACAACTTTAAAGGCGATTTTCTCAATATTTCAATTTTTTTTTTTTTTGCACCCTCAGATTCCAGATTTTCAAATAGTTGTATCTCGTCCAAATATTGTCCTATCCTAACAAACCATACATCAATGGAAAGCATTCAGCTTTCAGACGATTGACCCTTATGACTAGTTTTGTGGTCTAGGGTCACAAATATGTAAGTGCATTTCAAAAAAAATTATAAAACTGACCAATTTGATGAGAAATCTTTTATTCAGGAACCAAGCCAGCACCATTGGAAGATAAGAACTCATCGTCAGCATGATCCAATGAATACTGAAGAATCAAGACTTCACCATTGGAAGGTCAGGACGCAACGTCAGTATGACCTAATGAATATTCATCTAAACCTTTGCCATAGTAGGACTCGCAATTTCATTGACAGCCAGTCGAAAATCATGAGGACTGGAAATCTCATTGTAACTGAATCATCTAAAAATAACCCGACAGAATCCCGTTAAGTATAGACCAATAATGCGTCAAATTATTGCAATCTTTATGGAATACTACTACTACTTACACTTTAAACTGCTAAATAAAACATCATCTTGTCCATTGCAGCTACTTTTGAAGTATTCCTTCGGCTGAATTCAAGCGCGTGTAGTTAGATATTGTGAGGCGATCTTGATTCCATACGAGATGATACAAGTGTTGGCACCACAGCATGCTAGCATGACATACCACATTTTAATATCATATCAAACATTACTATTTCTGTCTTATTTCATTAGTGTGCACAACAAACACTAAAACATGAAATTTTGCCCTATCAGGTACTGACCTGTTCCAACTGCAATGTAAATAACAACTAAAGAAAAACCCCATAGTGTTGCCATGAGTGTGTTCAAAGCGCCTGACTACAACAATATTCATTCCTGTATATCCACACCTTTGGAATTCTTGATGATTAGATGGCAAGATGATAGGATTATGGGCTAAAAAGGTGAAGTGTATTTTATATCTTATTAAAGCATTAAGTCGTTTACAGGATGAGAAAACAGTGCTGGTATACCTTAGCAAATAATTACATAACACAAACACTGTAAAACATCAGGCTTGCATTTAAGGCTATATATGAGAACAACTGAGACAAATGACTCTTAACAATACTCACCAACCTTACCTTGCATTTATTGCAGTTCACCATCAGACAATATAAGGCCCACATAACATCAGTAAGAACACCTACAAGGTAACCTTGCTCCAAAGTAAATCCATGTTAATTAATTTACATAGTGATACAGGTAATGGTAACACATTCACGAGTACCTATATGTTATAGAAACATTTGGAACAGTCCTGTTTACTTAAAGCAATGTGTCATTGTGTTACCCAGTGGGTTTTGAGTGAAGGCTAAATCAGAAACAGTAATATTCACAAATAAAGATGTTTTTATTGTTCATGTTTTTATTGTTCATATACAACCAATTACAAAGAGAGCTCAGTGTGTCCATGTAAAATTCTTTAGAAACGTGTAGCAAACAGCAGTATGCCAACAGTTCTTGTATACACTCAAAAACCTTAGTATGGAAGTACAAGAGAGGCCAAAGGGTGGAATATTTTGGAGCATGTCCGTGTGTGGAGAAACAGAAACCCATCCATCGAAAGCTCCTCTTTAAATCAGCTCTTACTCCACAACAGCCACCACATGCTTCTCCTTTTCTGTCAGCAGAGGAACAGATCCCGGCTTGCTGTGTTTGCGGACGTTTTGTTCCCTAAAACACACACACACAGAAGCACAGACAATCAGAATGCCAATCAAACTTGAACATGGACTCATTTCATTTTGCTGCCAGTACAAAAGAGCCAAAAGGCACAAGATACAATGAGATTTAAAGTTGAAATGTGTCATTTTTCCAAAGTTTTTTTGAAGTCTGATGTTGCTATGGAATGTAACGCAAGGTTTACGATTGCTACAAATGAATGAATTTTAGGACTTTAATTGATGGACTAGAGTGGTGTGGATTACATGTGCATTATTGTGATGCTTTTATCAGCTGTTTGGTCTCTCATTCTGATGGCACCCATTCACTTCAGAGAAGCCATTAATTAGCAAGTGATATAATGCTAAATTTCCCCAAATCTCTTCAGCAAATTGTCGTTTTTGGGTCAACTATTACTTTAACATTGGTGAAGGGAACTTACTTCCTGCGCCGGGCTTCCTTCATTTCCCGCAGCTCTCTCTTCTGCTTCAGGACGTCTCTGGGCAGGTGGCGGTGACGGGCGATGCGTTTCACCTGTGGATGGTGCTGAAATTTCTCTATCAGCTTCTTGTTGTAGTTGGCGGCAGCTTTTTCTCGGGCAGAGAGCTGTGAACAATGAGATTTGTGTCTTTGGTCAAGATAGCATATATACAGTACACACACCATGCAACAGCAGAAAAGATTTTGCTGTGGGTACAACCTGCTTTCAAACTGTATTAATGTATACATTTCTTATGAATGCACTTCATAAACACAACAGTGCCGGCAGCACAGATATGCAACATCCAGAGAAGTCTTTTTAATTTGGCAATCAACATAAAACCACATTTATCAGCAAGTAAAAGAAACACAGCAACGTGCTCCACATCTATCTCTCTATCATATAATTTCTTCAGCTCCCGGGCTTCAGCACGTCTCACTCCACACCCCTCCGAGGGCTTTTATTCTAATTAAAAGCAATGATTTTCTCAAATTCAATTTGTTTAGGGCAATCTAATAGCTGCTGATGCCATCAGAGCGCTCAGGAGGAAAATCGGAAGGCCTGTTAACTCTTATTTACGAATTTCTTGACATCGTTCACATGAGGGGGAAAAATGAACATGACTCTGCTGTTTCCATGGAGACATCCTATAATAGAGCTGTTGGGTTTGTAGTCCTGCCCAGAGGCAAATTAGCATATCAGCCATGGGATCGTTTAGGAATTTCAAATATAATTTTAGAATAACCTTTTACTGATTTATTAGTAAAATTATACGCATTCAAACCTCAGATGTGAATTTTACATCTGTTATGTTTCTATCAAGTTACAACATAAGAACTACAACTACCATACTTATGCAGCAACTTATTTTTCTTTTACTGTACTTACTGTTTTCATAACCTATGTTACTTTTGTTAACTGAAATAAAGCTGAAATAATATAAAAATAAATATCAGATGGAAAAACTACACAAAAAATGAAAACTTTTAAATAAGCAGAGGTACTGAAATTACTAACTGAAAACTAAAATACAAAGATAACTTTACAAATATTTAAAAAACCTAATAAAAATGAATATTATATATATATATATATATATATATATAACTAAAAATAACAGTTAATGGCATGTTTTCACATTACAGTAAGAATTTAGGGGAGAAATGCGTTTTATTGCCATGTAAACAACGTCACAATGCAATAATCCTAATGGTCCTAAAAACAGGCTTTATTTTCTTATATAAATTATAACAAATATAATTACACTTATGCATTTGGCAAACGTTTTTATCTTAAGTGCATTTAAGGTATAGATTTTATCAGTTAATGACCTTGGCGTTGCTAGCACTATGCTCTACTGTTTAAGCTACAGGAATACTTAATGAAAAATATAATTAGAGTTATATTAACATACACAGACTGCAAGCAGCAATTATATTTAATTTTCTACATAAAGTATAACATTTTAAGAGGACTTTAGGGATAAATTAAAGAGCTATAAAAGTGTAAAGCATGGCCCTTTTTATTTGAAATAACAGAATCAATGTGCAAAAATCTGATAAAGTCACTCATAGAGGGTCAACCTCATAAACAATGAATTTTCATAATAATCTAGTAAAATGGGCATTTGGTCAGATGGCAAAGAAAAACTAAACCAAACCAAAGCCAGTCTCTTTAAGGTCCAAAGAGCTTCTCCAGACAGCAGACTCTTGATTCAGCATCTGCTTCTTTAATTAAAGACTCTCATGTGCCTGATAGTTTAATGTCTTCATTATTTTTCTGCTTTAAGTGATTGCCCGATTCAAACTGCTGATAACTGCAGTGAGTGTCTGATCTCTTTAAGTGAAAAGCATCAGAATAAATCTCTCTCTTAAAGTCCAGCAGGAGCCAAAAACTTGCCAACGATGGGCCGCATGAGGGAATCGGATGCACTAGAGCTGATACAAATTGATGGGGAGAAGAAACTACCATCTACCTGGAGTGGAACCAACCTCTGCCTCAGCAGAACAAAAAGCTTTCTTTTCGTGTGTATATACACATCAGGTTTACTTTAAAAGGGACATATTTACTGTTTTGTAACAATTACTCCTTAATATACTCCTTAATATATACATCCTTAATATAAACTTTCAAGATCAGATATCATTATAAAACTGAAAAATATTTTAGCCAAACAGTCCAGTCCTAATCCATACTATTTTTTGAGTGAGAACAAAATTATCTGAGCCGTTCTTATCCCTATACAAACTACAAAAGTGCATCAATCTTTAAAAACATCTATGGACATGTGCGGATTTCCTTGTAAGCAAACTTCAGTTCATGAAATAGGTGTAGGCACTTTGGGGCACTATTACAAGAGTTGCTTTGACAAGAGACATAAAACTCTAGAGCTTTTTCCTGGCCAGGTTTCAGACCGTGGCAACACTGCCATAGAAGTACTTAATGAAAGTGATGTGTGAGTGTAATTCATTTTAAGTGCTTTGTGGGGTGGCCAGAGGGCCAAATACAGCCCTTATTAACCACCTGAGTGCATCTGCAACAAGTGAACACCCTTAAAAAGCTCTGCAATCAGGTATGAAACCTGGAGACACTGAGTTAAAACTCTTTCTGGTTTACTTAGACATGAAATGGGACCATGCACTCACCAGTCCAAGCTTCTCCGACGCGTTGGCCTTCCACAGCCGAATGTTCATCTCGTCGGAGCCGCTCAGAACATATTTGTTGTCAGCAGACCATCTCACACAGATGACATGCTGCATACGTTTGGTGTGGTACACCTCCCTGAGGATTGTGGGAAATCACATTGAAAGCCAGAAATGAAAATCTCTGTGTTTGTGAACTTGTAGCAATAAAAAAAAGAAAAGATCATCAGATCCATCAGTTACAGCTCGTTAGCTCTAGCATTTTGCCCACTTCAAATCAGATAGATATGAAATTTGCGGTAAGATCACATTTATTTGAATGAATTAATTATAACATTTACTTGAATTAATTAGCAATCGAGAGAGAGAGATGTGACAGTTGTGTGTGTGTGTGTGTGTGTGTGTGTGTGTGTGTGTGTGTGAACTACCTGTATGTATCTCTCTCAAACAGTGAGTTTAATTACTTCAAAAACAGCGATTTTACCCCCTAGTTGCTGAGGAATATCAAGTAGCAATCCAGTATTGAAGCTATTTTATTAATAAAATAAAATATTCTGTTTGTGTGCATCAGTGAAAGCAGCACATTAATATAGAACGGTGATTAAACTGACTTGACTACCTGTGCATTAAATGGTTTTAATGCATAGTGGTTTTAATGCATTGAGTGGATAACAATGGGAAACATACCCTAATTATTCAATAACATTATTAATCAATTTTTAATTTATTATTATTATTAGATTTTAATTATATTTAAAATAAATAAAAAAATCAAATATAGTGTATTTTTGTAGAAAAAAAAATTAAGAACAAAAAAAAAATCTTTTTTTGAGCACCAAATCAGAATATTAGAATTATTTCTGAAAGATAATGTGATAATGAAGACTAGAGTAATGATGCTGATAACAGCTTTGGATCACAGGAATAAATTACACTTTAACTTATATTCAAACAGAAAACACAATATTACTGTTTTTACTGTATTTTTTGATCAAATAAATGCAGCCTTGGTGAGCGTAAGGGACTTCTTTAAAAAAAACATTTTAAAAAATGGGTGCAGTTTATTTTAAGGTGTCCTTGTTTCAGTGTAATTATACATTTAAGTACTGAGTAATATTAACATGTACTTACTATTAGGGTTTGGCTTAGGGTTACTTGCATGTAATTATGCATGATTCATTGTTAAGTATATGTAACGTGTGACAAGGACACCTTAAAATAAAAGCGGTACCAAAAAAAGGAGAGAGAGAGAGAGAGAGAGAGAGAGAGAGAGAGAGAGAGAGAGAGAGAAAGGGGGGGGGGTGCTCCTTGGCCTTTCCACACCACACTCACCTGCTGTGGCCTCTGTTTTTTGGAAAGATTCGGACTGTTTTGTCAAAGCTGGCGGATACAAATTCCCTTCCTGTAGGTGAATAATCCACATCCAGTACAGCGGATACATGATCCATGTGCACATTTACAGGAACATCCAGATTCCTCATATCGTAAGTATAAAGGCTGTAGAAGAAAAGATGATATGATTTGATATGATTTATTTACTCTCATTTCATTTTTCATGTAAAGGTTTAGGCTAAAATGAACTCACTTATAGTCTTCATTGGCGCAGGTAAAATAATATGCTTCCATTGGGTTCCAGCAAAGCGTATTGCTTCTCAATTGCATGATAACCTGAAACGCAGTGTAATTTCATTATAGTCATAAATGCTACTATTCAGCCATGGGGGCGAAAAAAAAAAGTTGTGGGTGAAAAGTAAAAATACTGCAGACCTTTCTAAGTGGTGCAGATTCTCTGGTGTCATACAAGACGATACTTCTGTCTGATGCACAGCTGGCGAGAAGTTCAGTCTGTAAAGGGCAAAAGGGCAATCAGTGGTTGATAAGACCGTTAAAAACTGTTGGTTTCTAGAAGTAATCTATTACTTCCATGAACCACTTGGATGGTAAAAACCTCCAAATTTTGCCTCATAAAACAAAATGCTTGAAAACAGTGCTGTATTATGGCCATACCCAAAAACCCCATGGTGGTCACCGCTGGCTTTGACATATTTTAAGCATTGTAAAGCTGCTTTAAAGCAATGCATATAATGAAAAGATCAGAGGAAGTAAATTGAAATGAAATTGAATTTGATCACCTCCACAGGGTTGTAGCGGACGCAGCTGAAGCTGTCCACGCCCCAGCTGAAGGAGCGGATGGGACTGCTTCTCTGTTCATCCCAGATATCCACCGTCTGCCCGCAGGTTACGAATGTCCCTTCCCTCTGGTGGTGGTCAATGCCAGTGAACACCGCCTGCACGACACATCAGGTCTCTTACAAACTGAAAACCTAACAGAACCCTAAACGTGTGTGCATATTTATAAATATGACTAAATATAATTTAGTGGATAACACTGTGAAACATGCCCTAATTACTCACTAACAGTATTACTTGTCTTTTATTTTTTTTTTTTAGTTTCACCTGAGAGTTCATTCAGTAAAATTGTGAAATCCGATTAGAATTTAAAGTTATTTCTGTTATTTCAATTTCTGTTTTCTATTCGAATATATTTAAAAATGTATTCTATTCTGCTGAATTATCAGCAGCCATTACTCCAGTCTTTAGTGTTACATGATCCTTCAGAAATCAATATAATATGCTTATTTGCTCCTCAAGAAACATTTCTTATCAATTTTTTAAGAAAGAAATGAATGTTTTTATTCAGCAAAGAAGCATTAAAGACATTTATAATGTTACAAAAGATTTCGATTTCAAATAAACGCTGTTCTTTTGAACTTTTTATTCATTAAAGATATCTCCTGGATATTTATTATGGTTTCCACAAATATATTAAGCGGGAAAATCATTTTCAACACTGATAATATTAAGAGCGATTATCAATAACTTAGCACCAATAATAACTGATAATAACTGAGCTGCAAATCAGCATATTAGAACGATTTCTGAAGGATAACGTGACAACGACGACTGTTATTTTAAATTATAATAATATTCCATAATATTATTGTATTGCAATACTAATTTATTTTTGTTCAAATAAATGCAGCCATTTCTGCATTTTATAATAATATATATAATGTGTGTAAGATAAAACAGTACCTTCCCCAGAATTGTGTTAATTGGTTCCTCCCGAACTCCATATCCTGGGGCCTCCATGTTCCACTGTTTGATGGTCTTGTCATCTCCTACCTGTTGCACGACATGAAGATTTCAGAGAATCACATAACTGCACAAGCACTTACTAACTAAACTGTCTTCATCTATATCAAGAATCAATATGGAATATGCAGGATTAAAATACCGTGAAAAAGGAAGTGCCACAAAAGCGGGAACAGATTCCTCGTACAAATCCTTCATGAGCCTGAACTGTCCTCAAACACTCCCGCTTAGTAAGGTTCCACACTTTCACCTGTAAGAATCACGAATCCATGTATTCATCCATACTAAATCTAGATGGTCATTTGCACACTCTTTTGACATATTGGGAAAAATAACAGCAAAAATGAAGTTCATTAACTGTGTCCTTTGTCTTATTGTTTACTGTATTGTTGTATGTTGGGTGTGCATGTTGTTCTTATATGTGAACATAACAGTGACTGCGCATGCTCAATACAAGAGCCCGAACGAGCTCCTAAAAGAGCCATAATACTCAAATAGCATGGTAAAGGCTTTAAAGTGTTACCTCCCCATCGCAGGCACCAGATATGATTGTTGACAGGCTTTTAGCGTGTTTGGTGATGCAGCTGATGCCATCTCTGTGTCCATCTAGTGAACCTACAAAGGGTTTGGCAAATACCCTCTCCAGTTTAGTGGCATTTAGGGCCCTGGTGTATTCCCTGGGCACCTCAAAAGGATGCAGGGTCGGGTCGTAATTCCTGGGCACTAGATAGGGAACACACTACAGTTAGGCTACCATACTTCCTATTAACTTACACCAGCCCTCATATAATCACGTTATGTTTACATACCTCGCTGTATATCTCTGGTCGTCTCTCGAACATAATCGTCCGGGTTTCTGCAAAGCACTTTAACTTTCATTCCAGCGGATTATTAAATTAAACACTCAAAATCCTGATCAAATCTGAAGCGTTAAGAGAAATGTTGGACCATGCGTTTGTAAGACGTAGCGCGCACTAATGTGACGTCAAACATCCGGGTACTGGAGAGAAAAAAGAGTGATTATTATTTGTGTACTGTTACTTCCCAATTTTCATTTTCACAGAAGCTAATGTATTTATTTATATTATATTTTATACAATATATTTAAATGTTTAACAGAAGTATATATTTATTGTTTCTGAAAGCGAAATCAAGCTCTGTAAACATTTCCAAAAATTACCACTGGGAGTTATTTCTGACATCTTAGAATAAAATTAACGTATTATATGTTTATCAGTTAATTGTCAATTTGATAAATTAAAATGCAATTTTTTTCTCAATATCCTGGTGTAAACGCAGACGGCGTTGTCACGTGGTGCCTAATATTTTTCTCAGTGTTGTAACAGGATGGACCAATCACAGTCGTTTCTGGAGAAATAACCGTTTTAAAAGTGTGGTTCTTATTTAATTTTTGTGTAGCAGATTTAAATCGCTATAAACGTCTCTAATAAGGCAAAAATCGTGTGCTGCTTAAAGAAAGACAAACTGGGCTTTTCTGAGCCACAATGCGCCCCCTAGAGATATAACAGTGTATTGCTCTTTGGATTCAGTAGCGCTGTCTTCTAATGAAAGGATATTGCGTTTATAAATACGAACGAATAAACGAAATTATTGCTTTTTCATTGGATTCCTTCACATTTCTGTAATCGCTGTGGCGATCACGTGTTACACAGTGTTTCATGAGTGCGTGAGGGGAGCAGTAGTGAGTCACACGCGTGTTTTTAACATGGAGATTTTAGGCAGCACTTTTGATGATTCTGTGTTTGAGGAATCAAGGAACAGAGTCTCCGCTGCTCTTCCCGCATACGAGCCCAAACTCTGCGAACCTCTGGTGGGTATCACACTCAACACTTACCACAAACTACCGATACCATGGTACGGAAATAGCACGTTTATTTACTCAGTATTTACATACTTACTTTCACTTCAAAGAAAAGCATATGGCATTACTACGGTAGTGATGGCAGCAGATGCTAATACCATAATACTTCTTAGATATGTAGGCTATAGTATTTACGTGAGAATACCGTGGTATGCTTTATTCAGCGATATTTGACCACTTTGTAATCATAAATTATGTAGTTAACATACTATATACTTAGTTTATAATTATATATAATCAATGATAATTATATGTCTTACAACGTATAATTATGTGTTTCTGCCCGGTTCACACGGTGAGAAAATGACATTTATATTTATAACTGAAAAAAAAAAATAAACAAATAAAATCCTTCTCCAACAAACAACTTAAGTGACTTTTCGAGAATTAAATAATCAAGAATTACAGTGGTGGCCAAAATTATTAGAACACTAGTATTTTCACCAGCTAAAAATGGTTTTAAGTCAGTTATTTCCATCTTTTGCTGTATTGTGTCAGTAGGCAATTTCAGTTTACATTTCTAAATATTCATTTTGGTCCTTCTCCAAGATGCCTCAAGAGACCTACCTGCAAAGCTACTTGAAAAACTGCTCAAGTGCACCTCGGGCGAAAGCTGACACAAAGGATGGTCACACCAAATGTTGATTTAATTTAGTTAATAGAAGTTAATTGATAAAGAAAATCTATTTTTTGTCAGCATCCTCATTTTACAGCATTTTTACACAAGTGCCTAAAACTTTTAACTTCACTGTAGCTTTGCAGGTAGGTTTCTTGAAGCATCTTGGAGACGTTGCCACGGTTCTTCTGGATTTAGTCTGTCTCAGTTTGTTCTGTTTCTTCATGTCATTCCAGACAGAATGGATGATGATCAGATAAGATCTCTGTGGACAAAAATCTCACTGGATTATTACAATTAATGGCAAAATGAATGTTTGGAATTATTTCCTACTGACACACTACAGCAAAAGATAGAAATTGTTGACTTAAAAACATTTTTTAGCAGGTGAAAATAGTAGTGTTCTAATAATTTTGGACACCACTGTAAATAAATAACATCTTCCGGCATGTCATATTTTTCCTTTGTTTAATTCTATCTAGTGGTTTTGTGAAGATGGAAATGTTGAGGACCTATTAGAAGAACAAAAAACCCTGAAGTTTCGAGGAGATCTGGCCTACAGGAGGAAACGGTATCAGGTATAAAGAGCTGAATTCACCATTATCTCTCACTACTGTTATCTGATTCATAAGCTGATTTGTGAGTTATATCAATGACAGGCTGCTCTGGATGAGTATGGATCCTGCCTCTCTCTCATACCTGCTGGAAACACATCAGTGAAGAGAGATGTGCTGGAAGGGATTGCACGATGCTGCTGTCACCTGGGCAAAAAAGAAGAGGCTCTAAATGCCTGTGAGAAACTGGTAAATATAGTAAATTACTAACTCCAACAAATTTTATGTAAGCTTTTGCTGATTTACTGTGTTTTATTGACAGAGGACAGAAGTATCCAACACCTGCCACCTCACCTGCGTCCTTCAGCTGGAACTGAGTGTTTATGAACACTACAGAGATCTGACAAACAGCATCTCCAGCCTTCAGCAGCTGTGCTGTCTTCATCCCTACCATCCGTGGTACTGGCTGAGTCTGGCCATGAGCTTTCAGAGGCTCCTGGAGCCTGATGGCTGTCCAGACAGATCCAGCACCAAGGAAGAACACGACCAGCAGCAGGGGACAAGTAACATTTTACGATTAAAGGCCATCATGTGCTTGATAAGAACAAGGTATGTCAGCCACAAAAGAACTAGCTGTTTATTTATCGACTTTGACATTAACAGATGAATTCAGCTCTGGGTTTGTTCATTTTTTTAGGTTGCTAATTGAAATCCTGCGGATTCAGCAGTTCTCATTCATTTTGGAGAACAGCCAGAGGGCCTTACAAGACATCGAGGAAGCTCTACATGTTCTACAGCCAACAGAAAAAATGCTTCAGACAGTCTCTGAGGTCAGACAATATTATATATGGAAATAAGTGTCACTCATCAGTACCAAAAAGCTTTAAAAACGCCTCGCTTAGATGACTACCATCACAAATCCACTTTAATTGATGTCTTTCAATTAAGAACTGTTTGTGTAATCAGAATTTAAAGGAACTGTTCACCCAAAATTGAAAATTATGTAATCATTTACTCTGCTATCGTTGCAAACTCAGAAGACTTTTAATTTTTTTTGTTCTTTTTGAAGCTTGCTAGAAAGTCATACAGGTTTGAAACCTGTATGAGGGTGAGAAAATAAAGACAACATTTTAATATTTGGATTGAGTATTCCTTTGCAATGTGAATTCAACTCATTGTTGTCCATCAAAGAAAGCTAGTTTATTCTCTAAATTTATACATAACAGAATTGCACATCTCTTACACAACTCTCCCAAACATTTGTAATGAACATTCATGGTTTCACCTTTCTTTTATTCTGATCTAGGTGATGGCAGAAGACCTCAATCCAGAGAAGATGAGAGAGGAAAACCAAGATGGAGAGAGTTTATCAGGACTTTATATTAAAGACTTTGATGACAGGTGGTGGAACAAACTCCACACTAAAATGCAGGAGGAGACTCCAGCTTTATCCATGCACAGACGTCAGCAGGAGACATATGAATAATTTGAATATTGATTGTACTTTTATAAATGAATGTGTATCTTTTATTGGTGCTTTTACTGTTACAGAGCAGAATAAAATTGAATGTTTTAAAATAAATATAGTTTCTACATCTATCAATACAATCTACCAACTAAAGCATTAAAATAAACTGCTCTAGCACCAGTGGGAAGTTGCAGGAACGCCTCTGTTGATGTGATTGCCCTGTATTAGACGCCAAGGTTGGCTCCTCGTATTATAATCTTTGAAAAGTGGGGGCTGATAAGCAATGGGGTGATGGATCGTGTTCCTCCGAGGAAGCCATTGAGATCTTTGCGGTCCAGTGGTGACGTTTGGATAGCTGGTTTGTCTGACCAGGACTGGAGCTGTCAGGAAACTCTGGTTCCTGGGCTTAGGAGGTTTCTGTTGTAGGTGGTCGGGAGTGTTTCCAGCGATTCCTACTGGGCGCACTGGGATCTGGAGTTTCTCAAAGGGTAGGCAGAGATCACCGAGATCTGTGTGGCAGGTAAATCCTGGGACAGGTTTAGAAATGGCATAGAGTCTGCGAAACTCCAGGTCGAATGGTTTAACCCCACTGCCTTTGAAGAGTACGGCCAAGCTTCTGTGAACCTGCCAGGACAGCCAGGTGAGACTGCGACAGAGTGAAAGAGTCATCATGGAAAAAGTCACAACCAGGTGAAGCTTCTGCATCGCTAGCAGCAACAAATGAAAGCAATGTGCTTCATTGGCCCAGATGGACCAGCTAATTCTGAAGAAATTAAACATTTCACCTTTAAAATTGTACAGAGATGAAACTAATGAAAATATTGATTTCTATTTTTTAAAACCAGGATTTTAGGTTAAAATGTATAACTTTTATCTTTAATCTTAAATTTCTCAAAAAAATGAATGAATGTCTTCAAAGATGAATTTTCAGATGGTACCTGTAAGAGCCGACCAGAACTTTTGTGCAGTCCACAATGATGAATTTCTCTTTCATCTGTCCAGTGAACTTTCTGCCCGATTTGGCACAGTATGTTCCACCTTGAACACTACGAATGGACATTCTCTGTATGAAGAGAAAGAGATAAACATAAGGACATTGGCAATAAGTATAAAGAATTCATCCACATGTTTTTCATTTCGTAATATAATTGAACTAAATAAAAAAAGCATGAAAAAAGCATGTTACGTGTATTAAAATGACATTTATTAAATAAACCAACAGTGTCTATTAAATGTAAATATAAGGTCTGCGATCCCTAAATATATTTTGCCAGCAGCAACACATTTCATCTATTGTCAGTGAAGTCAGTTAATAGAATAGTATAACTTACAGTAAGATGAGACTTGTTGATTTTTAAATTTTCACACATGTCCTGAAACAGCTGCAAATTGGTGTGGTCCAGAAGGAGATAGACAGACACATTGCGCTTTCTTGTCGCCTCCAGTATGTCACAGAAAATCTCCACATCGCTGAATGTATCCATAACTATCGCCAAAACCTTTGATGAGTGTAATTTAGGCAAAAGTTACACTGAAAATTATTTTAGACCACTGCACATTCAAAAATGTCAGTGAATAATTTCATTGTTAAAAACATTGTTAAATTTTACTTAATATTAATACAAATAAATTATGCCAGAAAATATGATGACAAACATGTTTAATTTGTGCCACTAATCCTTAAAATGATTTAAAAAAAAAAAAAAGCTGTGGGACACCTAAGTGTACCGTATTCATGGAAAGTGCTGTTTGTAATTGCAGCATGCATCTTCCTTGCATCACAAAAGTGACATTCGAAAAAATAATTGCAGTACACTATCCAAAAATGTTACTAACAAATGACAGGTTCTTACTTTAGTTGCTTGCCTGATGAGTTCTCGCAGCAGGTCTTTTATGGAAAATGATTTCATTGAGTGGAAGAACACTTCCACGCTGGGAATCCCTTGCAGATGGTAACTCCAGTCAGCCACCGGCCAGCCGTAGTCAAGAACTGGAGGCTCACTCTCTGTGACCGCAGGAAAGTATGTCTCAGAAGAAACTGATGGAGAACCGGACATCTCTTCATCCCTGTCTGTCTCTTCGTTGTCAGTGAGAGGCTTTTTAATGTTGTTTAAGATGTATGTTTTCTCCTCCGCTGACAGAAAGTTTGCTTCATTCTCTTTGTTCAACACTTCCTGGTATCTATCAATCCCTCTATCCAAGAGAGCATCCATAGCCAGTCGTGTGCTCTCGTTGTAACTCAGATCTACTGAAGACACCATAGCATTTGGGTTTCTCATCTCCTGAACTCTTCTTCTCATTTTCCCCATCAGCTTTGGGATCAAGTAACACTGCACTGACAATCCATTACTTACAAGGTTCATGTTGTTTGCATACAAGTCCTCAGCTGACAGATGACTGGTTGACTCTTGCTCATTTAGCTTTCATATTTAGTCGTTTTTCACGCTTAAGGCCAAATGATTATCCATACAAACATGGTGTGGTGCTACAGTTAACGTCCCCAAGCTGATCATCAAATGTTCACAAATAATGCTGCGAGATTTTCATGCACCATGCATCTTTTCATCAGCAGTGCAAGCGTTTCACGGCACACAGAGCATTTCGGAACCAATTTGTCATGTTTTCATGATGGGTGAGTTTAAAATTGAATGTTAGTGCTGCCCTATGGCTCTGGGGAAAGTAGTTTGTGGCTCCTCCTCACACTAAGAGGAGTAACTAGCGTTCATAGACGGCTTCACCTCCAGGCATTGGTGGGTGGGGTCCTGTGGTTAACAGGTGAGGTGTTGAGTGAATAATGAGACTGAAGCTCCCATGTTTTCCATCACAGAAATGAAATGGCGTGAGTGGCAGGGATGAAGATGTGGATGTCAGATTCATTTCACTCATGCATCACTAGGAACCAATAGACCTGTTCCTGTGTCCTGACACACCTGCTTAATATAAGCTCTTAATGGCTTTAGAGTACTTGTGGCAGTGAAAGGTTTTGTTATTTGGTAATTTAATAAGTCATAATAAACCTCAAATCCCAAGTATAAATCTAAACATACATTTTCCCACACCATTTGTGCTACATACATAATTGATACATCAAACCTTGCAGCATATTTAAGAAAGAGGAATTATTATTTTTCTAAGTGACCAGATTTGCAGTTGAAATGAAATATAAAATGAACTAAACAGACCCGAGTATCATAGAAACTTTTGATTTTGGCCAATAAACAACCACCCAGACCACCCTAGCAACCACATATAGTAGCAACTCATTAAAACACTGAACACCACCTTGACTGCACAGCAACACTCTAGCAACCACCTGTAACACCCTAACATTGTGGTGGCAGGTTTTGCATGGGCAAACACCACTTATTGCATCAGAAAATGTAAATATCAAGTTGAAATTATTGGCTTATGCAACACATGAAAATATGGATATATTCAACCAGTATGATAAACAGAAGACAAAATACCACACACTATCATAGCTTGCAATGATTTACAATATTTAGACTTTCATCTAATTGCATTAAATGTTGCATGTTTTGCAAATATGGTAGCATGCAGGATTTTGTTCAAAAGTAAATGTAATTAAATTATAGGTCTAAACAAAAGATTTCAGGAAGATATGGTTAGACTGAAAATTAAAAAAAAGTGAAAAATAATAATAAATGCACATGCAAGCTAGTCACTCACTAATACATTGCATACATCTGACTAGGGTGGTTCTCATATATAGGGATGAAATATGTTTGGAGAGTGATGAGTAGTTAAACAGAAATCCCTCCCTAATAAAACATGCTTGAGTGTGAGAAAATACCTTTTTAAATTCTTGAAAGACTTAAATATTTACATAAATTTGCAAGAATCTGATCTTTTCCAGAAAACATCTCCATCCAGTTGCTTTGCTGCATATCTGGCAAAAGCGACTTTCTTATGACTTGGAAAGGCTGCATTCAACGTCTCCTTTAGCTTGGGTAAGTCCAAGGTTTCTGGATGGTGAGCAGACACCAGAAATAAGCTCTGCTGGAGACCCAGTTTACTCAAGACTTCCTCAGCCCATTGTCTCACCCCCACAATGGACTTTTCCTCAATCAAGTCCGCCATGGAAAGCACCAGGTAACATTCTTTCCCTAGGGATGATGCTTGCTGCAACAACTGTATAGCTCCCAATCTAAGCCTCAAAGGAGACACCAGTATGTATACATCACATAAAGAGAGTGCAGATGTTATGCGTTGAGCTTCAGAAGAGTTGGACACAGAGGACAGGCTGCCAAGATCACCTATTTTTCCAAGCCCAGGAAGGTCCCAAAGGCAGACGTTGGGGTAAGGATAGGGATACTTCACAGCCTCTTTGGTTGTTTCAGTGACACCGGTTGAGGAAGCTTGTTCATCACCTTTCTCCAGGCCCAAGAGGGCATTGACCAAGCTGGAGCTGCCACAGCCCGTCTCACCCAGCACACCGATATCCAGCCGGAAGTGATCGAGAGCTGCAAGGATGGCCTGAAGCTTGGAAGGATTGTCTGTGAGATCTCTCGGCTGCGAGAGCTTGGTGATCTGGTCAAGATCATTCTGGTTTATCTTCCTGGACCGCAAAGCAGTAGAGACCACAAACCTGAGAAGCAAATGTAGCAAATTTTTTAGATAACTGTAGATGCTGTAAAAAATTATAGTCTGACCCAACCCATATTCAGTGCCATAAAGCTTCATGAACAATGAATTTTTTTAATGCTAGTTCAGACTGTTTTTATACCAGATAGTGCTTGTTAACAAAAAAATCTATAAGCTTATGGACCTAATGGATTTCCTAATGAGCAAAATAGCTAGCTAAATAACTAGCAATCAGTCTATTAGGGACACAAGCACACTGACATCCCATGTTGGGGACCAATGGGGACCGATGTCCAAAACACAACATGGTGTCCAACAAGTGAACCCTGATTTTGAGTTATGCATGCTTCTGACTAAACATTCTTAGAACATCATTACTAACTAAATCAGATTTTAGGGTTACGGTTAACATTAGGGTTAAGGGATTTCGTATCAACCTATCTTTCCCCACTAGTATAAGGGTTAGATAAGGGTTGTCCAATCCTGCTTTTGAAAGGCCACTGTTCTGCAGAATTTAGTCTTCATTCTAACTAAACACAGTTAAACCAACTAACCAAGGTCTTTAGGGCTTCTTCTAGAAATGTTCAGGCAGGTTTATTGGAGCAGGTTGCAGCTAATCTCTACAAGACATTGGCCAGGAGCAGGACAGGACACCCCTGAGTTAGGTTATGGTTAGGTTTGGATTAATGGTAGGGATTGGATTACAAGATATTTTTTGACAATACAGTTGTTGCAGGATCTTGAACACCATTATTATCAGCCCAAATTTGGCCTCTAGTTTAAGGGTTAGGTTAGCTTAGGTATAGTCTCAGACTCAGACATCATGCCCACAGACAGCTGACTAAACGTCTGATGCATATGACACACAAAATTGGAAACGCTTCAGGAGTTTCAAAGTCGTTATCGGATTGGTTGAATTATAAAGGATTTCCAGGAGAGGCTGCGTTCTTTAATATTCCTGGTAACAAAGATGCCGTGATGCCAAACTCCCTCATGGAAGAAGAAAGCCATCATGTTTACAACTGTAACAATGAGCTCGTCATGATCAACTAAACACTGGGTTTTCAAAAGTATGTGAAATATGTAAAGTTTGTGGCATAAACTCTTTAAAATACGTTCAAGAGTTTTACACACTGGTCTGTTATTGTGGGGACAGCCTTTCAAAGGCCATTCAAAGCGGCTAAGGTTCCCAGACCTTCTACCATCAGTCAGAAGGTCTGGCTACACGAGACTAGGTTAGGTTAGGTAATGGATTAGGGGTAGGGACTGGGTTAGAACTTTTTACAGGCTTGTTGTGCCAGGACCTTGTACACCATCTCTATGAACTATGAACTTTTGCCTCTAGTTTAAAGGGGTCATCGGATGCCCATTTTTCACAAGTTGATATGATTCTTTAAGGTCTTAATGAAAAGTCTATAACATACTTTGGTTAAAATTTCTCAATGGTACTGTAAAAACACCTTGTTTACCTTGTTAAAATCAAGTCTTTTCACAGCAACCCATTTTGTTGCATTTCACTTTAAATGCTAATGAGTTCTGCTCACCTCGCCCTTCTCTTCTGTGGGGTGACAAGCCGTCCTGTTTACTTTAGCCAAATTTAGCTGCGAAACCTGCTAACTAGCACATTATTAGGAAAGGTGAGTTGCCAAGATTCATAAAAACCCTAATACTCACTTCATCTGTGGGTGCACGAACATAGATGCATTTACGTAGATAGGAGGGCGCACTCCCTTCAAAAACGAAAGTAACGTTAATCCTCTGTGTCTTCAGCGGCTCAGATGTCGGGAGTGAATGACAACTACTATGTTTATTATTACATTCAACAACAAAACACCCCAATTGCTTAGGAGCCATTCTTGTCTACCTCCCTGCTCTGGCATCAAAATAATGGCAGTCGAACTGTTCACAGCTCACTCAGGGTGGGTCTAAAGTAAGACAGCCATGTCAATCAACTACTGTGGGAGCGGCCTTGGTCTGTGTGACGTCACACAGCCAAGAAGCTGAGAATGGCTTGATTTGAAAAGGGGATATTATTTATAGAGATTAAAAAAATACCACAGGGTGGATTTTTATCATTATAGGGTGGTTGTGTACACACACTGCCAACACACATTTATGTTCAAACAACATGTTAAAGTGAGTTTTGCATCCGATGACCCCTTTACGGGTTATGTTATGGTTGGGTTTGGATTAGGTGTAGGGATTGGGTTAGAACTTGACCAACAAACAAGTTGACCCCAGAACTCCGGACATGTGTAACCAGCCATAGTTGTTATTTCAGCGAGGTTCAAATGGAAATCAAGTCTGTGTCACAAGATAATATCAAGCATTTCAAAACACAATGAAGTTGACTTACTGTGTGTCATCAATCAGTAATTTAGGAATCTTTAGTTCCTTTGTAATCGCCACCAGAAACTGACTAAAAGCCTTCTTCTGAAGCTCAGGCAGGGCTTCAGCAAGCACCTTGGCGATATCCTTCATCTTCACTAACTCTGGGTCTTGGGAAGCATTTAAAGGATTCTGGCTGTCTGCTTCTGAATCAGCCATCTCTCCAAATGCTTCTTTACTTCTCTTCTGCAACTCCAGTTTGCGAGCTCTCATTCGTTCCCAGGCGCAGGTCATGCACGGCCCTGTAGGCTTCTCCTCGACCACGTCCCAGTCCCGCTCAGCTTGAACCAGAAAAAAAGGCTGATCTCTGCCATGCAATTCCATTTTGAGCCACATGTGGTCCTCCTTGTGCTGTTCTGTAGTGAGAACCACCAGAACATCATAGCATGTGGAGGCATACTGCTGGTTGGTCTGGTTAATGATGGAATTTGAAGTTGGATGGCCCTGCATGGTCCACACGCGAACATTTGGGATTTGACGGTGTAAAATCACAGAGTCAAAATCAGGAACGCCACCGCCTATATATTCTGCACGCTCTGCTATCCGAACACGTTTCCTCCTACTACTGCGCTGGTGATTAGTATTAAACTTAGACTTTATACTGTGTTCCTCATCTGCACTTCCATCTTCTTCAGAGTCTTCTGATTCTCCTTCCTCATCTGTTTCTTCCTCCTCATCACCTTCATCATCAGTTTCCCATTCCTCCTCTTCGATTTCCTCACTCGGCCCACAGATTGCAGAAGCCAGCTGAGCATTAACCTCCGGTGTTCCTCCGGTCACAGCTATATCTAAAGGGAAACGTTCAAACAGCTGTAGAGCAGTCACCAGCCTGTTTTCAAATCCAGGTGCCCTGATGGAAAACCTCCAAGGGGCGAGCATACATTTCACTTTTTCATCCGAAAGTTTTTCTTCCATCTTCAGTTGTACCCTGAAACGAACAAAAAAACCTTTTAATAATATAGCTTACACTAGCTACCTACTACTAACACCAATAGTATACAGGCCTAATGACTGAATTTGACAGTGTTCACAGATAAAATATGGTCAACAGGACATCAACTCTCACCGTTTTTGAACAACAAATAAGCTGCAAAAGTGCGTCCTCCGTCCTTAAGTTCTCCTGGATGAGTGTGTTTGCGGGACAGTCAGCTGTGCTAAAGTCAACACTTTGTTTGACAAGGTTTCCAGATAACATTGTAAACAGTTCTCAGGGCGTTTAAGTTTGTTAAAGCATCACGGTGTACTTAAATCCATTTAACCCATTTATCGCCACAGTTTACAATTAAATTACTCCATTTGTGAAATTCTAATGGAATTTTGTTTGAAAACTAGAACACAGAGGAGTTTCAGGAGAGGAAGAATTCACATCCACACCACAAGTTTTTATAACTCTACATATTATATTTCCCCACCATATTTAAATATTAACTATATTTTTACACTATTGTAGATTGTAAACATTTTTTTTTAAATTGTGAGTGATGCTTGTCCATGCAAAGATTCCCACCATAATTAATTTTTTTAATCAAGTGTTTTCAAGCACATTGCTATGTGGTTGCCAAAGTGTTTAGAGCATTTTAGCACATTCTTAAATAGATACTAAGGTGTCTTGAGTATTTTTAGTATGATGTTATGTGAATTTCTGGATGCTTTCTTACTGGCCCAAGTTAAATGAGATCATTATAAAGTCTTAATCGTGCTTTGTTTCATTAGATGACTTGGATTTGTTCAACGCTATTTGAAGTATGATAAACAGTTTCAGTGATGCTTACCTTAGTCATTACTACAAATAATAAGGAAAATAACGTGGTATTTATGAATGCACATTATATGTAGCTGTATATGGTGTGAGTGTCCAGCAGAGGTCAGGATTTCTTCCTAAACACAAGAGCAACCAGTACTGTAAGTTTAGATGTAATAAAAAAATAGTACTCTATAAATATTTTAACACTGTATTTAATAAAGTAAATAAAGCCACGTCAGTATGTGGATCTCTACAGACATGACTTAATAAATACTTTTTTATATATAAATCCTGAGTGGCTTGGACTACTATTTTTATATTAAATTAAATATCCTTTATTAAAAGAGAACCAGCAGGTATCACTTTATACCAAGTAGCAGTATTTGCAAACTATGTTCACATTTAAATTTAAATGTTCTGGAAATAGCAATAGCAGCTGTCACAGCTTTCTTTAATGTAGACACTCCTAGATTCATTTCGTAATCATTTCAATAAAATGTCATATGGAATAACTGAAAGTACTTGGTGGTGAAAACACAGGGAGTGAAGTTGCCCATCCCATGTGGCCTGTCTAACCAAAAAAAAACAAAAAAAAAAACGATGACAAACAAGTTTGACGTCATGAAATTGTCCACAAAACTAAATGAACCAAATACAAGCAGGTAGAGGACAAGCAGGTGCAATCTCAGACTGGAACAGGTGGGTCCCTGAGCAGCTACTGTTTTCTATTTGTTTATTTTTTGAATGTGATTTTAGTCCACTTTGCTTTGCTTTGTTTGTTTTTAGATTTATTATCTTTATCATCAATTGTAATCTATATATTTTTTCCGATTATATAGTCTATAATCAGTTTAAGAACTGTCCTACCATTTAGATTTATTTTTAGCATTGTGATTTTTTTTTTTTTTTTTTTTTTACAGTTTGTATTAGTTTAGGCTCTGAAAAAAATGTATGTAAAGGCTTTTTAGACATCATGGTGATACCATAGTATTCTCTGAAGTAAATAGCATGGTATATGAATATGGAATTGCCATGGTATACAATCACTGTACCATCGTACATCGAAAATACTTTATTTAATAATTCTAGTTATGCTCAAGTACTTTCTAACCAGAAGTAGAACTAAGGTCTAACCTGGAATTGTATTCACCATGATAATTTCCTGATTTTCAATTTCCAGTTCTTCCAAGATAAATCAATTAACAACTTTTTGGCTTTGGCTTTGATCAGCGCTACATTTTTAACCCAACCTCAGTGACAACAGATCAGGCCATTACCTTACAAATAATCTTGAGTATTTTCCCTTGTGCTTGATTTTCTGATCATGATTTTATTTTTCTTCAGGAAAGTGTGACGAGGCCAAACACAAAAACACACTACAGCCATGGGAGCAGGAGTCTTGACATGTTTGATGTTTGTAGTAGTTGCTCTGAATGCAATCGCTGCAGTAAGTCTGAAACGAAATAACACAAATATTATGTTTATGTTGTGAAATATCACATATTCCCCATTTTTTAAATAAATAGATATATACACAGTAAAAAAAATTGTCACTTACTACATTTTTTTCCTGTATTTTCTTCTTCAGGCAGCAGGACTGGCATTATTCGCAGTGGCCATTTGGGTAGCAGCGGACGGCTATAAACTCTACCCCATATCTGGTGTGTCGGGAAAAGATGACATCTTTGCTGGGGCCTGGATTGCCATTTTTACAGGCTTTGCCTTCTTCCTCACATGCATCTTTGGCATCTTTGCTGCCCTGAAAAGGAGCCGTGCACTCATGCTGATGGTAGGTTTTCACAGAGGACAATGACAAAGACAGCAATACTCATAGCTTACATGAATATTACCTTTAGTGAGACAATCAAATTTAGTTTTAAATTAAACAATCACTTTAATTTTGAACTAATTATAATCAGCTGTCATCCTTCTACAGTACCTTATCATAATGTTCATCATCTTTCTGTTTGAATGCGCCTCTGCCATCACAGCAGCAACCAACCGGGATTATGTGAGTACAGTCACCAGCCGCTCTGTACTGTAAAAGTAATATAGAATGACAAATTACACATCAGAGATGCTAGGCCCACAGGCATCTAGTCGTGGCCCATTCCTGCTCTCTTTTTCTAAATTTTTCTGTTGTTTGTATACTGTCTTATAAATTACAGTCTATAATCATATGTAATGGAACAACAGCAAGTTTATAATGGAGAGAACGTTGGCCTTTTCTTCATTTTTTAAATCCTCTTTTCTTTATTATAGCTGGTTGGGAACAGTAACTTTGTAAAGAAACAGATGCTGCAATATTATGGGCAAAACAGCACACAAGGAAAGCAGATTACACAGACATGGAACAGAGTGATGGAACAGGTAAGGTGAACATCAGTGATGACCTCTTGGCTTTTATCGAACACAACTGCCTTACACCTGTCCAAGGATTGTGATTAAAACGTAAGATATACTTGCATAATATTAGGAGAGAAAAACCTTAATTTTCAACTCAGACTTGACACAACATGCTTTTCTGTTGCCTTGTGAGAGTGGACAAACCAGTTTGTCCTCACATAAACCGCTGAGAAATAACTGTTGCAAGAGATCCTCTTGATGGGTTGCTGGCTTATAAATAGTAGGGCTTGAGATATACTGAATTTCAGTGATTTTTACCATATGGGTGCTGAGGGAATCAGGATTGTTTTTAACCACTATAACCACGGGTTTTTTTTTTTTTTTTTTTTTTTTAAAAAAGGACTGCTAATTGCATTAAGAAACAAAATGAACAATAGGCTACATAATACAGTAACAAAATTCTACATAATACAGTAACAAAATTCTACATAATACAGTAACAAAAAAGTAAGTATTTGCCTGACAAATGTCTTTGACTGAAACGTTGCCACTTTTAAATTTGTTTTGAATAAAGGGAGTTTAACAGTGTGCAGATCTTTTTTTTTTTACATAATAGGCTACAGTAACAAAATTTTGTGGGCAAAAAGTTAATTGTTGTAAATAATATAGCGATGTATGACAAACCAAGCAAGCAACAGTCTGTCAACACGGTGAATTCGTAGATAGATAGATAGATAGATAGATAGATAGATAGATTTTGAATTGTGAAAACGTAAACAGAAATGGCGAAGGGAAATCTTTCACCCTTAAACGAAATTTCCGACTGGGTAGGCCTATATATTTTGGATTCCGCCCGCGAAAATTCGTCGAACAACGAACAACGTCGAACAATTCTTCGAATTACACACAACTTGACGGATTCATATAGAATTCCGCAAGTGAAACGCACTTCTGGTTTCCAAGCATCGCAACTTGATAGATTAATATAGAATTCAACTTATGCACATGTGACTGGTATTTTCTCTTCACTATACTGAAATTGATTGATTAATCGCACTTTACTCCTCCATCAGGTCGAGTGCTGTGGAGCAGACGGTCCGCAAGATTGGTTAGAGTATAACTCTACCTTCAAACAGATATATCCTACATTAAACTGGCCCCTCAGCTGCTGCAAGAGACTGAGTACCTTTGAGTTAGAAAATCAAGCAGACTGTAAGGCTGGCCGGACCACCACCCTATTCACAAAGGTAACTTAACGTTTAAAAGTCTCGTAACATGCCACCTGATGTACAGAAGACAAGAGACAGCAACGAACTAATTACTTGGACTTAGTTTTCATAAGACTGTAGTTCTCAACTGGTGTCACAAAACAAAGTGATAGGGTTCATTTGAATACAAATAATTTTAAAATGCAAATAATTTAATAATATAAATTTTGACAGTAAAAAAGAGAAAATCCTTCTTTCTTATTCACATGAATAATTCTTCATGGCCTAATCAGGTCATGGCAAGATTGATACATTTCTTTCTTTCTTTTCTTTTCTTTTTATTTTTTAAGGTGCACAAATTTTAAAACTGTTTCCTGAGAA
>JAFVLL020019626.1:0-46503 GCA_021397915.2 Tor tambroides
AGTTTCTTCCCTCAGGCAATCCATCTCATGAACACTCGACAATAAACACGGAACACACAACTATTATACATTATCCATTCACCACACTCACTTATCTTATTTTATTTCTCATTTCAAATTTGCACATACTTGACCTGTACATACATAATTGTCCATATTTTATATTTTTTTGTTTTTTTTTTGCTGTTGTGTACATTGACTATTTGTGTATTTGTATATTATTCTTTTATTATCTGTGTCCTGTCCTGTTGCTGTCTTTTTGTTGCACTGTGGAGCTTCTGTCACTACAACAAATTCCTCGTATGTGTAAACATACTTGGCCAATAAAGCTCATTCTGATTCTGATTCTGATTCTGATAGTCTTTTAACGATTAACAATTTATTATTTTGACAACCTTAATAAAATTGGTAACACTGAAAAACTGAAAGAAGAGAGAGAGTTAGAGAGAGGGAGAAATTACAAAAAGGCAAAAGGAAAAAAACTGTTTAAATTGACATCCTTAATATTGTAAGGATACTATTTCTTTTTTTTCTTTTTTTTTTCTTTTTAACTAAATGTAAATGTTGATTTTTGATGATTTTGTCCTTGAGTAAAATAACATGCAACAGTAAAATATTAATGTAAAATTTAAGCAATTTTTAACCAAACATGTTAAGCTATTAAATTAAACATAATAATAATTGAAAAAAAAAAAACAGAGCAATTCCAAGAGGTGCTTAATTGGGCCCTAAATAGGTCCGTCAAAAGATTTAAACAAATAAGTCGTAATATCGGTTCTTTATTACATGGAAAACTTTCCATGTACCCCCTGGAAGCTGCTTGCATAGACCTGGTTGGGAATCACTGCACTAGGTGTCAACATCTCTTAAAGCTACTGGAATGTGGCAACTGTGGCATTCGACTCTTACTGGATCACTTCACTGACTGAATGAGTGCCAAACGCACTGCCCCATTTCAGGACACAAGCACCAGCTGGTGGCCGTTTGGTCCGCTGGTGATAATTCAATATGATGTACCTTTGGCTAAAGCTGGATCAAGGGACTTACTGGAACGGGTACAAGGCAAGAGTCGCAACAATGTACCTGTAGCTGTTATTTGCCCAGGGACAATTTCTCCTTTCATGCTTTACGAGAGAAATCAAAAAGTCATACAAGTTTGGAATGACATGAGAGTGAGTAATGAATGACAATTTTCATTTTTGGCTGAACTATCCCTAATTAAGTCATAAAAGTGAAACGTTCGACGAAAGGGTGCCAATCCTCTGTTGGACCTGTAAACCTCTTGGCAGGTGGGGAGAGACTTTCACTAATACACAATGTTCAAGGCCTAGCAGGTGATTTGTTGCTTAGTCAGCCTATACATCTGTTAATGTAATCCAATCCTAGCAATCCAACTCAGATTAGGAAACTGAGTTGTAATGCTGTTAGATTTATGCCAGTACTTCTGAGTGTCAAATTACCGCACTGGCTCGCCTTTAAGAGTGAACACAAAAGTTGTAACCTAGTTAGTCAAACTGCTTTCCACACTTAAGTCTTGTTGCATTACAACTAGAGGTGACATGAATTGCAAGATATGTAGATGACTCACAGTCAACATTTTGAATATGAGTGCCACAAGTCAAAAGTATTTAAACTTTGTAAAATGCATCTTGAGACCCCTGTGGTCTTTAGTTGACCTAGTAAAGGTTGGATAAAGTCACTGTGGTTGGTGGATGGTTAAGCTATTAAGTAATATAGTGAACTCAACTGAAACAAACAACAACAAAAAAATGGCGTAGAAACAAATTTCACTCAGAAATTGCTAAATTTCACAATTTTAAAGAAACGGGGAGTAACATTAAATTAGACATGACAATTCGTAGTAGAAAATCTGTAATGTTTTATATAAATATAAATATACACACTTGTGCTCAAAATTATTCATACCCTTGGTAAATATCAAAGAAGGCTGTGAAAATAAATCTGTATCATTAATCCTTTTGATCTTTTATTTTAAAAATGTACAAAAATCTAACCTTTCATTGGAGAGTAAGAATTTAAAATGGGGAGAAATCCCATTATGAAATAAATGTTTTTCTCTAATACCTCAGCCTCCTCAAAATAACAGCACCTATAATGCCTGAAGAGTTTGAAGAGCATCTGACAAGAGTTCAGAGACCCTTCCTTCATACAGAATTGTGTGTTCCTCATATCTATGATCCAGTGGAACAGGAAGTCATGGCTGGATAATTTCAACAAATTTACTTCAGAGATATTTTAATCATAAGAATTTCTAGGGGTACCAATAATTGCAGCCACTGTGTAGTAGAGAAAAATATTTATTTCATATGATTTTCCCCCACTTTCACTTTTTTTTTTTTTACTTCAATTAAACGTTAGATTTAAAAAAAAAATGAATGAAAGATCAAAGGGATAAACAATGCAGACTTATTTTCACAGCCTTCTTTGATCATATTTACCATCATTCTTTTTAAATATTAAAAATATAAAATATCAATAAAATAAAAATAAATAAGAGAAAAACATTATTGAACAGAAGAACATTACGAAAAGGCAAAAGGAAAAAAAAAAAAAAAAAAAAATATATATATATATATATATATATATATATATATATATATACACACACACACACACACACGCTTTATACCTAGATCAAAGCTCATTCATGGCAGGGTGGGTTCTCTAAAAATCAGGGCTGTATTCATTAATAGAAAGCATTCCATTGCTAATATGATGTTTTCATTTGAGAATTTTCTCTACATCTATTCCAAGAATGCCCATATCTTGATCAAGTCAGTAATGCAGATGACGTCCCCAGTCAGGCCAAATGATGTCAGCTGAGAGGCCACATGAGTGAGCGACTGAGCCGAAAGAGTAGGAACCAGTATTTAGTCAGGTCCTATATTAACTGTTTTTTTTATAGGTTTGTATTTTTTTTTAACCTGGAGGCTATTCATAAGAATTTCAGCGGAAAGTGTGTTTACATGCGTGAAAAGGGAAGCTGAATGGCACGCTATATACTTAAATATTTGACAGTCAAATTTGTATTCATGCACACACATGTTGATTAGACATTGGCTCTGGATGTGGCCTGCCTTGCAAGTATCGTTGTTTCAGAGACTAGAAAGTTTTGATTTTTTTTGCCTTATAATGCCACTAAAATTAAAAGCTGAAATTACTGTTATAAAAAACATTCAAAAGTACATAAAACTAAACTCATTCCATCCAGTTTTATAGATGGCAAATGAGATATTTGTGATTAACTGAGGGTGACTTTGAAAATTGGTTGCTTGTGTTTTAGTTGTTTAGTCATGTGTGGCCTCAGACAGCACCGGGGGGATTCCCATAGGCATTTAAAACAAATGTTGTTGCATGAATTCCTCTGAAAATGGAATGAGAACTGGCAGTGCTGTAATTTCATTTGGCACAACTGAAATGTCATGGCAAACTCTGTCTTTCTGTTTACTGATACTTTGACGTAACTGCCCTATGTCAAAGAATAAAGATGGCTCTAAGGTAAGTGAGCTAAATATTGTGGTGCCGAGGAGTCCAGATGCACTAGTGACCAGCAGCTAAGTTATCTAAAACGCTTTAAAGAGGTCATGAACTGAGAAACCAAAATTCCCTTGATCATTTGACATATAAGAGGTCATTGTACTATAAAAATATTCTGTATGTTTCAGAACTGAAAACTTTGTCGTTAGTCTAAAAACAGCTTATACTGAAGCCAATCTGCCAAAAACGACAGCTTATGGAATGTGCCACTCTATGATGTAATAATGTCGGTAAACACCGCCTCCACAGAAGAAGATCAACACCTGCCTCTACATCGCTGCCTGTTTAGCCCTGCCCACCGAATCACGCATGTAGTAGGTAAATGACGATAGTGGCAAATGCAGGTCTTCGCAGAATCCAAACGATAAACTTTATTTGATGAACTTTATTTTTAATGACGTTCCAGACTGCATCAGTAAGAACTCCGACAGGAAAGTCGCAACATAAGTGTGAGTAACTGTTTTCATTATGTGATCACCATTGCATTGTCTGTTAAACAGATGGTTTGATATGAGTATTTATGTGTTTTTAATCTAAATCACAGCAGCGTCCATCTGTGAAGGCTGTCAAACATACACAACTCTTAGCCAATCATAGCAGTGGGCAGTGAGTCTACAATCCTCCACGCCTATTTAAACAGAGTGTTCTGATGAGGGGGTTTAAGAAAGGACAGAAAATAGCTTATTCTTAATTATGATGCTTTTTGAGGTAAAAATCTTGATAACATCATAAGTGGACCTCAGAGAACAGTACAAAATAAAAAACAAAGGCAGTTCATGACCCCTTTAAGGTCGCTGTTTATTACCCACTAGTTCTCATTTCTCGACTTTGCTTCATGCTTACGTGTCTTAAAGTGACAGTTCACCCAAGAAAGGAAAATGCTGTCATTATTTACTCACACACATGTCCTTCTATACTTCTGAGTTTCTTCTGTAGAACACAGAAGATGATAATATTAAGAACCAAAACAACATTGGACTGTTCACTTTCAAAGTAAAACTCTGAGATAGAGTTGTGTGACACATGTGACACATTTTTCAAAAGAAGTAATAAGGTAATTATCCAGTAATAAAGTAATTATCTCTCAGAGTCTTAGTATCCAAGATAAAAGCTTAAATAAAAATGCAATAAAATTTGAACAAATAAATATAAAACAAAATTAACTGGAAGACAAGTCATTTATTTGGGTACAAATGTAAACATGAACTACATTCTCTGTTTAAAGAAAGATGAACATAAATTCATATATTTATTCACAGGCCTTCTCGTCTTTGATCTAAAAATTCAGCATAAAAGGAATCGTTTCTTTTGTCTATTTTCAGCACACAGTCATTTAAATGCACAAGTGTGCAAAATAATAGTCACATTTGCATTTGAGGACAGCATCATAGTCCTCTCTTTAGTAAGGCTTTTTGAATAATATTTTATAATTTTTGTAGAGGTAGCATAAAAGGAATCTTGCTGAAATGTGATAGGTCTGTTTATATGCACCCATACGTGCAAACGTATGCAAACGTGCATATGTAAAAAAACAATTCTAACTAAAACTATTTTTTTATTTTTTAAACTATTATTTATATTAATTAAATATTGTGCACGAAATCACAAGTCTAATATAAAATACATCTAAAAACTGATTCGCATGGCTATAATTATGTAAGTATTAATCAGGATCAGTTATGGATTTCAGATGCCTCATGCACAGTTCTCACAGAACTACTACTTGTGTATTAGTAGCAGTACATATTAAATTCAATTTACTGAATTTAATTAAAGTTGCGAAGAAGAACTGAAATGGCATCCGGCCCGGCTCAAATGTGACCCTGGACCACAAAACCAGTCTTAAGTCGCTGGGCTATATTTGTAGCAATAGCCAAAAATACACTGTATGGGTCAAAATTATTGATTTTTCTTTTATGCCAAAAATCATTAGGACATTAAGTAAAGCTCATGTTCCATGAAGATATTTTGTAAATTTCCTACCGTAAATATATTAAAATTCAATTTTTGATTAGTAATATGCATTGCTAAGAACATCATTTGGACAACTTTAAAGGTGATTTTCTCAATATTTTGATTTTTTTGCACCCTCAGATTCCAGATATTCAAATAGTTGTATCTCGGCCAAATATTGTCCGATCCAAACAAACCATACTTCAATGGAAAGCTTATTTATTCAGCTTTCAGATGATGTATAAATCTCAATTTTGAAAAATTTACCCTTATGACTGGTTTTGTGGTCCAGGGTCACAAATGTCAAACTGTTAGACAATAAGAATGATATTAATGCTTAGAAAAATGCTTATATCAACACCAGCAAACGGTCATGTAAAACTGAGAAAAAGGAATCGTGTTATATAAGTATGCCAACAAAGCTGGCATGCAATGACAAATAGGTTATTTCACGAAATGTGCGCAATGATTGTCATGACAACAGCAAGGTTTATGGCAACGGTACCTGTTGTGAGCTCCAGCATGCAAATCCGCTGCAGCCCTGAGGTGACAATGTTATTTTACCTGCTACAAATAACGAGCGCAACTGGATTTCACTGACGCAAAAGGGTTCATTTTGATTTATTATCAGCATTATGAACTTTTTGAAATCTAAATCTTAGCGTGGGACTTCGTCAATCTCTGTACGTCACTGAAAAGTGATGTACAGGCATCATGATCACATGCTCAAGAACTCAAATTACACAAGCTGCCTAGATTTGCCAAAACCAAAACCAAGGGTTTTCAATTGTATTTGTCGATAAATTAAAGGATTAGTTCACTTTCAGAATTAAAATTTCCTGAAAATTCACTCACCCCCATGTCATCCATGATGTTCATGTCTTTCTTTCTTCATTCAAAAAGAAATTAAGGTTTTTGAGGAAAACAGTCCAGGATTTTTCGCCATATAGTGGACTTCAGTGGCGGCCAATGGGTTGAAGGTCCAAATTGCAGTTTCAATGCAGCTTCAAATGGCTCTACACGATCCCAGCCGAGGAATAAGGGGCTTATCAAATGAAATGAATGTTTTCTGAGAAAAATACACATTTATATACTCTTTAACCACAAATGCTTGTCTTGCACTAGCTTGACCTCACGCATTATGTAATCATGCACACGTGACATTGGCGGAAGTAACGACCCAGTGTTTACAAAGCGAACGTGCAAAGAAAGTCAAACGCCCTTTACAAAACAAAGTAAAACAACGATGTCGGACCATTTTGAATTTTGAGCATCGCAGAGCTAGAGCAAGACGAGCATTTGTGGTTAAAAAGTATATAAATATTCTTTTTTTTTTATAGAAAATGACCGATTGTTTCATTAGATAAGCCCCTTATTCCTTGGCTGGGATCGTGTAGAGCCCTTTGAAGCTGCACTGAAACTGCAATTTGGACCTTCAACCCACTGGCCGCCATTGAAGTCCACTATATGGAGAAAAATCCTGGACTGTTTTCCTCAAAAACCTTAATTTCTTTTCAACTGAAGAAAGAAAGGCATGAGCATCTTGGATGACATGGGGGTGAGTAAATTATCAGGAAATTTTTTATTCTGGAAGTGACCTGTTAATTGAAATAGAAAAGTAATTTTTATTTTATGGTGTAAATTTACCAGTAGGTTACATAATGAAGTTTAGTTGGAGCTTTCGGGGAATCTTCATGTATTTCAATAATCCAAAAGCGCTAAAAATGTCCATGGTTGTATGATTTCCATGGAAAATCCCAGCAATGCTGTGGCTATTCTGATCAGGTTAACTCTGGAGCCGGACCTGAATGTTGCTCACCTCCTGCCTGGAATATGCCATTCAAAAACCAAGCCTCGCCACAGGAAGCTCCGGCACTACAGATGTGTTCCCAGTTCCTGTGACTTAACTGACGGGAGAAACGGGAGGTAGTGGAGTAGTTTGAACCTCTGAATAAAGTTTGTGCAGAAAGGCAGATTGTAACAGGAGTGATCGGTGATGCGTATTTGAGATCCTTCATGAACCGCTTTCCTCCAGCTCTTTATTCCTCTTTCTTCTTCTGTTCCTGAGAAAAAAAACATGATTTTTATTAATTATACCAACACTACATTGGCACAGATACTCAATATTCCATATTGATCGGATCGGGGCCACAAAAAACCTGTTCAAGACATCCCTATTTTTTAATATAACTCCAATTGCATTCATCTGAAAGAAGAAAGTCATATACACCTCGGATGGCTTGAGGCTGAGTAAATCATGGAGTACTTTTCATTTTTGGATGGACTATCCTTTTAATTCATTAACTTAGAGTGTAAGGCTTGTCTTCCATTGCCAGTGTCCTCAATCTGGCAACCCACATGCAGGGGCGGACTTAGCGATATTGGAGCCCTAAGCAAATTCCAGGTATGGGGCCCAAACTGTCACACCCCTGGACTGTTTTGTTGTGTTTATGCTCCCCATGTGTTCCCTGTGACCCAGTTTCTCCCCAGTCTGATGGTTAATTTGATTCCAGGTGTGTCTCCTTAGCTCCCTCGTTATCCTGAGTTTAAAAGCCCCAGTCCTTTCAGTTAGTGTCTGTCGGTCCTTGAGTGCCTTCCCTGCCTGTGCTCTATGTAACCCTTGTTGGATATTAAAGACTCTAGTTTTGTGAATTCTCAGTGTTTCCTCGTCTCCTTGTTCCTGGCTTCCTTGACTCCTTGTGAACTGTGACACCAACACAATAACTATGTGTTCTTTTACGCCCCTGCCCACGTGAGTATCAAGTCTGAGGAGGAGGGGGCCGGAGAAACAATTCTCTCCAGTATTTTGAATTTGGACCACAGTGGCAGTGCCCATTTCAGCCGCTAGCTGTCAATATTATATACTGCACCTTCAAGAGTGTATGTTCATTAGCATTTCCGGTTATATTCACAGATTATTTTTGAATAACGACATTCATATGGCTTCCAAAGAGTCGGAACGCGTCGTACAAAGACCTTTTGACCATGACGTGCCCCTACAGATTAACATGCCCAACAGTCATTCATTTTTACGACTTACCTGGTATCGTGTTGTCCAAAACAAATCCAAAGAATCCACCGATGAACATGTGGGTGGTGAAGAGAATCATTATGAGCTGATCCAGCTCTTTTATGCCTGTTGACAGATAACCATTCAGATCACAAAGAACGGGGCGGACAGTGACAGATGTCCAATGCGTGCATATAGACGTAAGGCAATGGTTGGGCGTAAAAACTCTTGGTATAAGATATCTTATAACTATGTCTTAAGAGGGTGGATGTTCTAGGGCCAATTAACGTCCATCTGACTAGACCCACACAGCAAGCGCTGGTCAGGAGTTCAATGTGTCAGCTTAAAACACTAATTCCTGAAAGCCTGTCAATAAACTGCTAAAATGAGCCCATGATAAAGCACTACTGGACTTTTGCTGATGGAGAAGCCCCCTCGTTTTAAACAGTGTTAACAGAAAACTTGGGACAAAGATTAGGACAAAGTTCATCCAAAGGGTCAAAGGAGGTCCATTGGTTTTTACGTGAAATGGTCACGCTGAAGTGAAGGGAGGAGATTACAGCAGAGTCGAACGGAGACTCGTAAAGAGGATTGGCAGATAATTCGGCCCTAACCTCAGGAGTCCAGACAATTCTTTTTACCAGTGCAGATAAGCTTTGGATGTGCCACTTGCACCGAGTGACCTCCCACAGGGCATATCTCAAACAACTACTGTTTCTTGTCCTGCTCAGTTTCTGAAGCAACATTTACATCTAATGCACAGCAAAAGAGTTCAGACTCGAATTGTTCTTCTAATATATTTGTTTTGTTATTTTCTGTTCTGTGTTTTTTTGTTTTGTTTTTTTAATGGAGAGATGTAATAGCAATTGACTTTGAAATAAAGCAATTCAGAATGATTTTGCTCAAGTGAATTTCATTGAGATATATATATAGAGAGAGAGAGAGAGTTAAAAATAATATAATTAAGTTTTATTTTTTATAATATTGTGTAATATATACATAATAAAATGAATATACATATATATGCACACACTTAATTATTTAACAATTCAATTAATAAAATGTAAAAAACATGTAATCTGGATTACATAATCAGATGCCAAAAATCAAGTACTCGTAATTAGAGTATATTACATTTTATAATGCTGATCATTTTTATGCATTACATGATTACATATTATTCACACAATGGCAGTAAATCATTGAGAATTTACTGATTCTCCTTCTTTTAAATGGATTCCCAATCGTTTTTGTCAGCCAAAACTACTTTGACATGAAATATTTTCTTGAAATATTTCTGAGGAAGTTAATATTTCAATAATTTAACAACACATTCACATATCATACAGTTTGATGCCACTTAATGGTCACATTGGCATGCAGGTAAACAAATTAAATATTTCTATTTTTAGCGTTTAATTAATTATTAGCTTTTTATTAACTGACAAACCCACTGTAGTTCTTCCATTAAGCCTAGTTTGAGGAAATGCTGGTTTAATGTAATGTGTAATGCATTTTATGATGTTGATATCAAAAAAAGACTGTATTTTCTTTCTCTTTGCTTTTTTATATTAATATGGCACATTCAACGGTACGTTTAAAACAAGTTAGATAAAAAGTAATATAAAAAGTAGTCAGAATGCCTAAAATGAGTAACCTAGATTATTTTACTAACTACAATTTTACTAACTACAGTTATTTAAATAAAAATCATTTATAAAAGAATGATAATTATTTTACAAGTAAGATTATATTGATGAACTCTCTCTCTCTCTCTCTCTCTTGTACTATTATTCTAATCATTTAATGAACAAAATGTACAGTTAATTCAAAGCTCATGTCAGCAAAAAGCAGAAACTACATGAAAAAAAACTGTAAAATGCAGTTACATTAGAAATTATTTAACAGTCTTGTCTTGGTCCTGTGACAGACAAGTGTGAGATTCAGGAAAAAAAACTTTATTTATATCAAATAAAATTCATATCAAAGCAATCATGATTTGATAAAAAACAACAAATTTTTTTGTGAATGCCTAGAGTGTTTGCGCAAGATCAGGTTAACATCACGAGCAAACTCTTGTCTGCTGTCCAGGTTTGGTTTCTTTTGATCTTTTTGGCCATACTACAGGGCACCCATGTGTTCAAGAATTATACTACCAGCAGTCTAAAACATCACAGATGCCGAATGTCCTGGGTTTTTATAAGTTACGTGTAGTTTTAACTATTGCTGTTGATGACTAATACCACTTCTTTATATACCTATTGCTGATGGGTTATATATGCTGGTGCAAATTAGTATGTGTTTTAATGTTATATTCACCTGTGTTAATCATGCCTGGGTTTGAGTGAAACCAGGTTGGGAGCACAAGACCACTGAAGGTTGAGAAACCAAGAATCAAGAGATTCCTGGAGGAGTTCAAATCCACAAACTGCAAGAAAAATAGAAATAAAATGAAATATGAGATGATGAGTCATTAGTATATATGTATTTAGATAAAGTCATAATGAAATGAAAAATGAAATAAAAATGTATCAGGTGGACCTGAAGATTGGAAATTCCCACTGCTGCTACCATCCCGAACATGACAAGGAACATTCCACCAATGACCGGGTCTGGAATAGTAATGAAGACTGCGCTGAATTTACCAAAGAGTCCCAAGATGATCATAAGAAGCCCGGCGGTCTGAAGTACCAATCTGCTGCCAACCTGGCAACATCAAAAGAAAAGTCATCCAAAACACTGTCGTGAAACCCAAACCAAAAGAAAAAGATTAAGATAAAACTAATACTTAAAAAAAGAGAGAATAAGACCTTTTTGAAGCTGCATAATGGATGTTTAAACATTCCTCAAAAAATTACATTAATGTCATGTGTTGCCTCCTCAAGCATCAATTACGGCTTGAAGCTGCTCGTGATAGATGTAGATGAGTCCCTCAATTGTCCTAAATGGGTAAGAGTTCAAAAGTGCAGAGGATGCTCAGAAACCAAAAGAATTTACAGGACGTGGAGAATTTTGGAGAACAGTGGATACCTTCTTTGCTCAGGACTCATGCACAGGAATGATCATAAAAGGTACAAATAGTCATTGATGTCTGAGAAGGCAACACTTGATCCCATGATCCCACGCAGCCTGAATTTCAGAACACGACATCTTCAGGATGACTAGCAGATTCTTTAGGGTAGTAACACTTTTAACTGAAATAATTGGAATTGATTTTTCTTAAGTGAAACATTATGATTTCAGTTATCTGGAATATACTGTATGTCATTCAGAATGATCAGTACAAATGTTTTCCATACTGTTTTGATAACAGCGCTTTTGGAAAACACTTTATATAACATATCTTGGCTGCATGATTATTTATATCGTTGCAGAATGTAAACTATATTAATCACACAGATAAGTTGGATGTAAGTATAACCAGCTGTATCTGCATGCATATTGTTTACGCACATAAAACTCATAATATACAGCAAATCACAACTGCTTGACTGTTTATACCGCCACAAAACATAAACTATATTTTCGTCAAGCATTAATCTCCTAAAAGCATAACTATATTAAAATACTATAAACATTAACAATGATTCACTGTAAAGCTGCTTTGAAACAGTGTCTACTGGGAAAAGCCCTATGTAAAATAAAACTGACTTAACATGCAGTATTGATGACTACTACACAACTGGTCAAGAAAAAATGTAATTTTTATGTTTAAGTCTCATAAGAATCTCACCAAGGTTGTAACTGCTTGATAAAAATACAGAAAAAACAGGAGTACTGTGAAAATAATATTACAATATAAAACAAGTATTCTTTATTTGAATATATTTTAAAATGTAATTTATTCCTGTGATGCAAAGCTGAATTTTCAGGAGCTATGACTCCAGTCTTCAGTGTCACATGATTCCTCAGAAATCATTCTAATATGCTAATTTGCTGCCCAAGTATTAATAATGGTTCTTATTACCAAAACATAATGTTTTTGCTGAGCATTTGGAAACCACGATACACTTTTTCCAGGATTCTTTGATGAATAGAATGTTGAAAAGTGCAGAAATCTTCCGTAACGTTATAAATGTCTTCACTGTCACATTTTATCAATTTAGTCTGTCTATGCTGAAAAAAAGCACTCTCTCACTCTCTATCCTTTTCTTCTTACTTATCCCAAACCTATGAATCATGGATTGAATCATCAGTGTATCAAAGTTTCCACAAAAAAATTAAGCTGCAAAAAAATGTTTGACAATACTAATAAATGTTTCTCGAGCATCAGATCACCATATTAGCAATTCAGCTTTGCTGTCACAGCAATAATAGATTTATTTAATATATATTACTTTAAATTTTAATTTAAGTTTTGCTGTATTTGTGATCAAATAAATGCAGAGACTTCTTTCAAAAAGAAAGTCATGCCAAACTTTTGACCGGTGGTGTCTTCAGGTGAGTCCAAATTTTAGTTGAATAGTAGCATAAAAGTGTTGAAATAATAAATAGCTTGACTTTGAACAAGGTGTTGGTGCCATTAACAATGAAGATAGTTATCCTTATCAATAAACAGACAAATCCTACCCTTGTAATTCCCAGAGCGGCGATATTCTGACTGTAGGAGGTGGTGCCATTACCACTACCCCACAGGGCAGCCAAGATGCAGCCCACGCCTTCCACCGCAATGCCACGGTTAATAGCATGCGTGGGCGGTGGAGGCGCTCCAGAGAGACGAGCGCACGCATAATAGTCTCCAATGGACTCCATTGTTGAAGCCAGCACTCCAGCCATCATGCCCAGTACAGATGACACACTCACAGTCGGCAAACCCCACTGTCCTAAAAAAGCAAGAGTTAAGAGATGAGCAGTTCCTTTGCAACAGTAAGATGTTTCTTAGCATACTTTATGATGGAAATAAAAATAATAAGTACGTAGCTTTTATACTGGCATGCTGAGACTAATACATAACTACACGTTTATGAGGTTACCTTGGAAAATCATTTTTCAATGCATTTATGCTCAAGAAACCTTTGGATTGTTTTTTCTTCTTTTGTTATAGTGTCACAGAGGTATGTTTACTTGGACTCCTATCCAAAATTGTACAAGATTTTAATCAAATAAATACCTAAAATACCAGATTTTTCAAGGCTGTTTTTCAAGGCTGTGAATGACAGTTAAATTGGTAATTAGCTGAAGCCAAATTGAATGAAAGGTCAGAGGGTTCATTTAAAAAATGCAAAAAATCCTTGTATTATATATATTCTTTTGAATTTTCTGTTCATTAAATAATCCTGAAAAAAATGTTAAGCAGCACAATTGTTTTCAACATTGATTATAATCAGAAATGTTTCTTGAGCAGCAAATCAGCATATTAGAATGATTTCTGAAGGATCATGTGACACTGAAGACTGGAGAAATTATGCTTTGTCATCACAAGAATAAATTATATTTTGAAATATATTAAAATCAGTTCAACTTAGATTTTCTATGGAAAGTTATCCAAAAAAAAAAAAAAAAAAAAATCTACACTGTTCAGGATATTCACCGATCAATGGCATCAAAAGACATCTGCGATCATTCAAAGTGGACGGCTGAGAGGAACATATATCGTAAAATGCACAGAGGCCCATGCTCCTTTATTCTCATATATCAGCCCGAAGCGCATAGATGTCTCAAGGGTTTTAAGTGGGTCAAGCGAAATGATGAATTGTCCTCAGTAACATTCAGACACTGATGCAGTCAAACCTGTATTAGCTATCTGAAGATTAAAATACCACATTCCCCAACATGAAAGCCTCTGGGCGGTACCACTTATGGGTCAAATGGGTTGCTTTGCAATGTAATGCTGGAAACCTTAAGCTGTTTCAAATTCATATATTTGCTAGCGGATTCATAGCAGAGGGGCACTGGGTGTTGAAAGCATTTCTTCATATAACAGAGCCATTGAAAAGAGCTGAAACTGGGGTGAAGAATCATAAGCCTCACTGCTGCATGTGTCTTATACATTGATACACCACACCTTTATGGGAAGCAAAAGCAAACTATGGTTTCCTGTGAATGACAGTTGTTAAATCTTCTTCAGGATAAACTAGAAGAGCTCCAGTCATGTCACTTTATCACCAATGCCCTCAGAGCAGACGTATCTCTCATCTGTGGATTCTGAAAGAAACACTGCCATTCAAGATGGCTCGTTCTTCTATAAACAGACATGTCTTTTAAAAACAGCTGGAAAATAGCACTTACTGTTGAAAGAGTTAACGTTCATGTTCGTTGACTATGAAAATCAGCATTCATGTGACATGTATTATTCATAAATGGTAGACAGTTGACAAAATGTTGTTCTTTTATGAGTTCCAGGGAAACCAGGTATCTTTGTATCAAACTGTTCATTGTCTTTTTGTTGGTATTTTAATTCATGATAAGATTCTTTTGATTATTTCTTCTGGAATTTTTACAGGTAAGAGATAATAGATGTGCATGTTTTTTCAACTATGGGAATTTTCAGCCCTGTGGATGTTAGACAATAAATTCTATCAAAACTTTTTTTCCCTCGAAATCTCATTTCCGACACATCGCAACTTGTTTTCGTCAGACAGAATTCTGAGATAAACATTTTTGGAAAAAGCTTTTTTTTTTTTTTTTTGTCAATTTTTTTTTTTACAAAAATATAAAAAATAAGTATTTTCACTCTTAATAGAAGAACATTACAGCTTAATTGAAATAAAAATATTGAGTTGATATTACCTTTTTATTTATTTGTCATCTCGAGCATGCTTTTTGTAAGGTCTGTTTTGGGTTTTGTTTTGTTCATGTTTTCGTGTCTTTTATTTTGAAGTTTAGTTATGGTTCCTGTTTGTGTCATGCTTCCCTTGCCCTCATGTATTCCTGCTATTGGTTCTCTTGTTCGATGTGTCATGTTCTGATTGGTTGTCCAGGTCATGTGTCTTGTTTCCCACTGGTTTGTTCATGTCATGTGACCCTCTCTGTTTGCTATAAGTAGCTATGTCTTTGCCATTGATCCTTGTCCTGTATTAATGTTGTTATCTGCTGTCGGTGAGTCTAGTCTGTTCATGCCATGCCAAGTCTGTTTCAAGTCAAGTCTTCGTCTCTTTGGATTATGTTTGGATTTTGGATTTCACTGTTGTAAATAAACTGCACTTGGGTTCTTCACTACGCTCACCTTCAGTGGACTCTTTACACTTTTCATTGTCATAATATGCAAAAATAAATGCTGAAAGTGATTATTTCTACATATATTATATAATAGTATATAAATATAAAAGTATATATATTACAATATATTTAAGTATGAAATTATGGATCTGAAACAAGGGTAACACAATAAAATCTTTACACAAAAATGAGTAAAAATGACAATGACAAAATTGCAACATTTTTCAAAAATCTGCAGGGTTGCAAAAAAAAAAAGCCTATGTTAATTGGTGTATAGTT
The DNA here is from genome assembly GCA_021397915.2 of Tor tambroides. Taxonomy (NCBI): domain Eukaryota; kingdom Metazoa; phylum Chordata; class Actinopteri; order Cypriniformes; family Cyprinidae; genus Tor; species Tor tambroides. The sequence goes on from JAFVLL020019626.1 coordinate 15,959, forward strand.
TAAGGAGGTTCACCTGGATAAGGCACGTAGAACCATGCAGCACTTTTTACTGCATCGAGATTGATGTCCGTCCTGGCCATGTAGCCATACTCATTCGGAGATGAGGGCAGGGCGTTGAAATATGTCAGCAGGAAGCACACCAGCCAAGCTCCACACATCCCAAATAAAGCCTGTAGATGAAACATAACATACATAAACTTTCAGCTTTCTATCTCTTTGTATTTCACAATGTACTGTACCTTTTCTCTTTATCCTTTTTAATGGTTAACCTTTACAGGCTGTTTATTTATTGGCTTACTTTCAAGCCAATTCATGTCTGGTGCTCAGGTTAACAATGACAGCAAATTTATTTGTTATCTGTAGCATGTAAAATGTGACAAGCGAAGCATTAGGCTTGGGGCATTCCTCAATGTTTGCCAACACTTTAAGCCAACTAGATTTGAACCCTTCCCACAACTCTTTTGACAAGATCTTCACAGACTGCATTTTAGACAAGAGTACTGGAGAACCCCCATTACAGATTACATCAGATTTTATATCTTCTCTTCAATCAGTGGTGACTAGTTTACAGACTACGGTGGACACTTTGCAGTCATATGTATTTCAACGTTTAGCATAATATTGTTAACTGTTCCATATGTTTATTTCTATCAGTTACTTAAAATAATCAATTTTAGACAATTACATGAGATAACTGCATAACATATACAAAGTTTGACACTTAAGTGAAAATCACAAGGGGATTTAAAAAAAAAAAAACATTTAATCCTTAAGTTTTTAAAACATTTTAAACACATATACATACATACACATATACATACATATACATATACATATATATATATATATATATATATATATATATATATATATATATATATATATATATACAGGTGCTGGTCATATAATTAGAATATCATCAAAAAGTTGATTTATTTCACTAATTCCATTCAAAAAGTGAAACTTGTATAATGTATACATTCATTCCACACAGACTGATATATTTCAAGTGTTTATTTCTTTTAATTTTGATTATTATAACTGACAACTAATGAAAACCCCAAATTCAGTATCTCAGAAAATTAGAATATTGTGAAAAGGTTCAATATTGAAGACACCTGGTGCCACACTCCCAATCATTCATTAACTCAAAACACCTACAAAAGAAGGCCTTTTAAATGGTCTCTCAGTCTAGTTCTGTAGGCCCAATCATGGGGAAGACTGCTGACTTGACAGTTGTCCAAAGAGCGACCATTGACACCTTGCACAAGGAGGGCAAGACACAAGGTCATTGCAAAAGAGGCTGAGAAGCTGTTCACAGAGCTCTGTGTCCAAGCACATTAATAGAGAGGCGAAGGGAAGGAAAAGATGTGGTAGAAAAAAAGTGTACAAGCAATAGGGATAACGCACCCTGGAGAGGATTGAGCAAACCCATTTAAAAATGTGGGGAGATTCTGAAATTAGTGCAGCTGGAGTCAGTGCTTCCCAAGAGCCACCTAAACAGACGTATGCAAGACATGGGTTTCAGCTGTCGCATTCCTTGTGTCAAACCACTCTTGAACAACAGACAGCGTCAGAAGCGTCTCGACTGGACTGCTGCTGAGTGATTGAGATTATGTTCTCTGATGAAGAGAAGTAGAATTTTGCATTTCCTTTGAAATCAGGGTCCCAGAGTCTGGAGGAAGAGAGGAGAGGCACAGAATCCACGTTGCTTGAGGTCCAGCCAAAGTTTCCACAGTCAGTGATGGTTTGGGGTGCCATGTCATCTGCTGGTGTTGGTCCACTGTGTTTCTGAGGTCCAGGTCAACACAGCCGTATACCAGGAAGTTTAGACCACTTCATGCTTCCTGCTGCTGACCAACTTTATGGAGATGCAGATTTCATTTTCCAACAGGACTTGGCACCTGCACACAGTGCCAAAGCTACCAGTACCTGTTTTAAGGACCATGGTATCCCTGTCCTTAATTGGCCAGCAAGCCGCTGACCTTAGCCCCATGACAGGGTATTGTGAAGAGGAAGATGTTTTGATATGTAGACCCAACAATGCAGAAGAGCTGAAGGCCACTATCAGAGCAACCTGGGCTCTCATAACACCTGAGCAGTGCCACAGACTGATCGACTCCATGCCACGCTGCATTGCTGCAGTAATTCAGGCAAAAGGAGCCCCAACTAAGTATTGAGTGCTGTACATGCTCATACTTTTCATGTTCATACTTTTCAGTTGACCAAGATTTCTAAAAATCCTTTCTTTGTATTGGTCTTCAGTAATATTCTAATTTTCTGAGATATTGAATTTGGGGTTTTCATTAGTTGTCAGTTATAATCATAAAAATTAAAAGAAATAAACACTTGAAATATATCGGTCTGTGTGGAATGAATGTATACATTATACAAGTTTCACTTTTTGAATGGAATTAGTGAAATAAATCAACTTATTGATGATATTCTAATTATATGACCAGCACCTGTATATATATTTTTTAGTGTAGGCCTTTTGTGTTATGTATCCTGATTGACTTTATGATTAGTTAAATCTGTTTTGCACATGCATCGCCACAGAGTTAACCATTTCAGACAGTACCGGACAGCCTCTGTCTCGTTCACTTCACGTCTGTGGGCGTTACGCACAGCTCAGTGTGGCCGCTCCAATTTACCTTCAGTGAAATCTAACCTTAGTGTAATTGACAGAATTACTAAAAAATATTTTGCTACCTAAAAGTTAAAGATTTTTTGTGTCACGCATGCATGCATGTCTATTTCCCTCATATTAAATATGAAACGCATGTGGACTGATATTTTTCCAATGTCTGGACTCCTTTATTAATGGAGTATATAAACAGACGTTTCAATATATTGGTATTAAATGCATTTTCTGAGAATTTATATTTCAAGTTTTTACTGCAAATGTCGAAATGCGCGCTCTTTGGTCCATCAGTGCTTGAGTCACTGATCACATTAGAATAAAATATCTCATAATAAAATACAAAATTGACTGATTTATGAATGTATATGCATAGTTCTCATCAGTCGGAAATACAGATAAACGCTTTCATTTGTTGTATTTTTGATCCTGAAAGAAAACAGAACAACAAAAGAGCGAATCATAGGCCTACATGGAGTCTGTACGTGTTATGCTTCTTACGCGGACTTTTGGGACTCAGTTTTGAACTGGTGTCAAGGCGCAATGAATGAAATGCACAAATGGTAATTAAATAGAACCCCTGAAATGAACGAGGGAGAGCTGTGTTTTATTTTCACAACATGAATGTTGCTTTCTTCAGATCAGCTACTAAGAGGATAAAATCATATTCTTGCGGGACTCGCGCCCTTAAATTATGTCTCCGCTGCGGCTGCGCATACAACATATAACCCTTTCACACGTAAATTTAAAATAATCTGGCTGACCCCCCAGCGTGAGTTTTTCAAGGCGACCGTTATTTAGAATATGTCACTTTATGGTTTCCATGGTGACGCGTCATTGCTTGTCACGTGACACACCGCAGCAGCAACAGCGCTGAATGAATGATGATCTGCTTAAACTGCTTTTATGTCATTTTTCCTTTTTTATTCAGAATATTCACAAATGTGTTAGCTATGGCATGAAATATCTGATATTCCGATTGTCAAATACATGCAAGTGGAAGTGTATTGTTGTTTAAACACCTTTATAACGATCGCGTTAGTTGAGCTGTATGCGCGATGGGCGCCGCCATGTTAGTTTGTGCCGCAGACGCAGTTCAGAGAATCGGATCTGTTGGATTTACAACACGTGAATTCATCCACTTCTCCTGAAATACTTAAAAGTAAGTGGCTGGTGAACTGGGAGAAGAATAGAGTAAACATTAAAGTTACTTACACAATGTGTATCTGATATGAATAAAACGTGTCGAATTATAATGGAAAGGATTATTATTACCTCTTCCATAGACATCAGTGTGTATTTTACAAACTCTAAATGTATTGTTTTTTTTAGTACTTGTAGATTTATATGTCTGAAACCTAAAATAAACAGTATGGCAGTTAGAAAACACTGAAAAGTTGTGATATATGACAGCTCTGAGCGCGCCTGTCTCTGGCTAAATTCAACATTTGCTTAAAAACAAGAAATTTTATGACACAAAATTTTGAAATGTAGGCTTAAATCAAACACATTTTAATTCATATATATATATATATATATATATATATATATGGAAAACAAAAACAATGAAAAAAAACAGCTGGCCGCCCCCTGTTCCAACGCCTATGCCTGGCCGGTCAGCCGTTACGGGTGCGGCATCGTCCGGACTCGTCCAACGGCTCACGTCTCTGGCGGTGGTGGGAAGCCCTCGACGCTCCCTTCCTGGACCCACGAGGACACCAGCGTGCATGCACGGGGGAAGAGACCGGTCTCTCGAGGAGAGGCGCGCTCGGTATTTAAACGGCGGCTGTGATGAGGCCCTATTCAATTCAGGTGTGCCTCATCACACGCCGCCAGACGGGGCTAGTTTCAGCGCCTCTCCTCTCTCACACGCCCACTCCCGTCGGGAGCCTGGTGAAGGGCGGCGAATAAGGGAGGGGGTGGTGATGACAATAAGGGGGGAGGCAGCCGACTCGTCACAATATATAAAAAGTTTCTGCACTATTTCTAGGTCACTGATTTTACTGAAGGACTCTAAAACAAGAAATTTACATTCTAATGTAATTTTCACTCAAATTGTTATGCTATATCATTTGTCATGACAATTTGAAAATCAACACTGAGCTCCTTTTCTCTAGTGGCCACAGTAGACATACCTACAGTTGCATTATACAGACATAATTACAATAGAATATAAATAAAATACACTCACAGAAAAGAGTTTGAAGAGAGGGTACTGGAAGACTTTCCACTTCTTGTCTTTATAAGCAATGAGAGGAAGGTTAACTTTGCTCAAATACTGGGAGAAGAGAAGGATCAGGCAAACAGTTCTGTAGAAAGAAGACATCATTACAATTGTACTTAATTAACATTATCATTCATGTTAATAAACTCACCAATATCAATCAACACTATGGGTGATAAAAACCTAAGGATCCCGGTATAAAAAATACACACAACTTGACGACCAAAAAAAAATAAAAAAAATAATAATAATAACATTCATAATTCTGATCATAGGTATTTTAATCTATTACTTTATCTGTTTCGTAGATTTAGCAAAGAAAAATCTCATTCTTTCCAAGTATCTGCCACGTCGAACCATCTTAAATGTAATCTTACCTTAAAGAACAAAATGTAAATAACCTACAAACTGATATATTTTTAAAACAGCATATAATTTGATTGAAATTTTCTGATTCATTTCAGCAACAAAGGGTTGTATATGACGTAGCAGAGGTTTAAGATTAGTGAGGATCAGATTAAGGACTGGACTAGAATTAGGAATAGGATTATGATTAAGGATTGGTTTTAATGTGACATTTCATTTAAAATCCTCATAAATAGCATCTGCCTTTATAATTAAATAACAATGAACTTCAAATGAAAGCATATCAGCAATAAAAAAACGAAAAAAAACAAACAAACATGCAAACACAAACACACACACACACATACACACACACGCACACGCACACACCAAAAGAAAAGAAAAAAGAAAATCATTGTTTTTCTTCTTTTTTTAAGCATCTCTTCTCCTATACATTAGTTAATGCTGCTAGGAGCAACAACCCGAATCTAATTTACAGGGCTTAGGATGAGACGTTTACTATGTGTCCTAATGAGTCTCTGACACACACATATGTGCCTTAAACCTTTGTTTACGCAGAGGCACCTGGACAGGGAGGGTCTGAGGGACGAGACGCTCAAACCTTTTCAACGTTATTCTCTTAGGAATGCTTGTAATGGACAACATTTTTCAGCAAAGGATCTGAGCGATGTATTATCATGTAAATGAAAACAGAAAAGAGGATTGATCACTACAGATAAACGCTCAACCCTGAGGGACGTTTTGTTTTTAAAGGGGCCTTGCATTACATAGTCTGCAGAAGCCCTACACAACCAGAAATTCAAATTACTGTATGGACTCAGCTCTCAAAGTTACCCATAACTCCACAGTAACTCACAAAGCAGCAATTCCCCAGTGGGCTCCTGACTTCTGCCCGGCCTGGATGAAGAGCGACAATCCGATGAGGTTGATGGTGGGAGCAATGGCCAGCGGCCCGATGAACTTCAGCACTAGCCCCACGAGACCAGACAGGCCCAGAACAAGCTGAAGCATTGAGGCCACTAGAATGGCCCCCTGGATCTACGAAAAGAGAAGAAGAGGTCAGAATGTCAGAATGAAAATTTCTCAGTTCTATTCATTAAACAAGATTGAAAAAAAAGGTGTTTCTGTTCTAAAACAATAATGGTAAGGTTTTTTTAATTTTGGGGGGAAGGGATGGGTTTAAATTGTGCAGGTTGACTGTATTAAACTATGCATTCATTTTTCTTTTCATCATAAAAATGACCTTGCTTTTGCCATGAAAATCTGTGAATGATTATTATATCTAAATTACCCGATAAAATATAATAACTTCAGGGTAAATACAGCAGAAAAGTCTCCCAGTACAGAAAACAGCAATATATTTTTTTACAATATGACTCAAAATGAACCTTAAAGCTCAAAATTCCCTTGAGTGCAAATATTTGGTCATAAAGATATTAAATATTATAGATTTTCCTCTCAGTTAAGACAAGAGCTGCTCTCAAAACCTGAGACTTAAAAGCTAAAATTATTACACTCATAAAAATGAAATGATCTAATCTAACAGTAAACACTCGTTATTTTAAATGAGCAGACAACTTAGAACTCAACATGATCTCATTAGTATTAGTAGCATTCTTACACACGTTTTTGTACATTAGTGAAATGTATAATTTCATTGTATTGGCAGCTTCTAAAACAAACCGTTCTACATATAAACATCTGTAGAGACGTGCAAACATTTATGAATCCTTTTTTATGAATTTTATTGTATTTACTGTAAATGAAATCAATATGTTTTATGATGTCACAATTTTTTCACTCTGTGTACACAAATAAGCGGTTTCTCTTATATTTCATTCTTTTCCACAAGAACTTGCCATTTTTTTTTAAACATCATTTTTTTAAAAAACATTTCTCTATTGCAAACAGTATGATGCTAGTGTAGCCCTGAGTAGCTTAAAAGAGACAAATAAAATGCTTTATATTTTGAACTTTTGCTTTACTCTATGCATCAGTAGTTGAATAACAAGGAAATAGTATTCAGTACTTGATGAGCTTCGTGATACACGCAACAGACGCTCCTTGATTGTCCTGTGTTTTTCTTATCTGTTTTAACAGGTAAGCTGATAATTATTACTCTAGTAATACCCAACGGTATATTGTGATCCTACAGAGTCGAATTTCTGGCCTGAGACATTAAGAAATGTTGACTTTAACCATGAGTAAGAGTGTCGTGCATAAAATGGCGGACGAGAATGTTATCAACTCCAAGAAAGACTAGTAACTTTCAGCAAGAGCAAAGTGAGAAGTAAATGTCTAAAAATACATATAGTGGAGATAAGAATGCAAAATGATGAATTAAATAGATGTGTACGAACACTGATTAGTCGTGTGTAGTGACATACAGCCTGAGTTAAGATAAACACGATAAAACTTCATTGAGATTCACTCTGTCAGCCATTACATTTGAAAGATGAATAAGAATAAGAATAAGAATTCCAGTAAGATTCAGTGGTAAAATGCTTTTATTAATCATTTTGTCATATTGTTATGGAAAACATAGTAACTGGTGTTCGGTTAAGATCTAGTTCATGAAATAAAGTCAGTTCATTAGCATATTTCATTGAGGATTAAAACTGATTAAAAAGAGTATTAATACAGCTTCATACAGTTATCAATGCTGGAGTAATATGGATATAAAATAATTAGTCATCCTCAAAGTTATGTTTATAGAGTTTGTATTACTCACTTGTATTCATGTTAAAGTGGGTTTGTGATGTTTAAACGTTATTTGTCATACTTTTTCTTTATGCTGTGTGCGAGTGGGCACAGAACACATTCAGATCTATTGGGTGAGGAAGTGTATGATTTTACAGCAGATATTTCTTGAGACTTGAGTGTGGTTTAAAGAGTAATGTGTCCAGTGCCATGTATCTGCATAAACATTTGCACTATAAGACATGTTATTGTTTATGATACTCTGTTAAGGTGTCTGACACGAACAAGGAAATAGTATTCAGTACGTGATGAGCTTCGTGATACACGCAACAGACGCTCCTTGATTGTCCTGTGTTTTTCTTATCTGTTTTAACAGAAAATAAATGTGTTGCTGTAAGAACGGACGTCGCATCTTCTTGAAAGTGTAACACTAGCAACCCCAAAATCATGGGTTCGATTCCCAGGGAATGCATAAATTGCTCACAAAGCTTCTAGCTATTTCATTTCAGACAAGACTTCGTAAAGATATGCAAGTCTGTAAAACTCACAAAAATGTACGTTTGTACTTTCCATATGCAAATTATATCACCCTGTAGAATTTGAGCACAAAGTGGATCATTATCGTCTGTCGGTCACTGGTGACTCACAGTTCCTTCTGACACATGACTCACAGCTCAGAACAGCCACACTTGTTTCAAACTCCGGCACCAAGTGAACGCTGCAATTATTTTGATCAGCTTGGAAACAACATTTCCTACATTACCTCATGGATGCGGACTTTCCACACCTCATCGGCATCCGCCAGGAGCGCTGTAGAGTCTGTGGCGTTGAGGTGAGGGGTGGCACTCGTGTCTGGGCATCTCCACTTGGGAAGGGCGAGGATAGCCAAGGTCGGGGTAATGAAGGTGAACGTCCCCCCTTGGAGGATCGGCAACCTGAGAAGACGTAAAGGATGTTTATTTTGCGTCAAGCCTATTTTATGTCTTATCATAAAAGCATTGGCAGTAATCATAGAAAACAATGTAATATTCCTTTCACTGACATATAGAGCTCATAAAAATCATTAAAAGCAAATGTTCTGGCTGAAAAACACCAGAGCCAGAATGATTTGAAGGTACTTGTATTAATATTCTGTCACGCTCATGTCATTTGATATGTCTTCTTTAGAGCTGCTTTATAGCTAGATAAACTTTGTTTCGTAACATTGACACTGTAATTGAACTGACTTGACCTGAATAACGACAAATGTCTTCTGCAGAGCAGAAATTTCACCTTTATGCCTTTGGCAGACTAATCTATAGCGACTTGCGTTGCATTCAAGTATGTTTTACACACTGTTTTTCCTGGGAATCGAACCCGTGACTTTGGCATTGCTAGCGCCATGCTAGACTGTTTGAGTTACAGGAAAGATGTACTAGAATTGAAGCTGAAATGATACACCACTGCTGTTTCCCAGCTTATTTCTGTGAAGTTGCGATGAAACAATCTGTATTGTATAATGCGCCATCTACATAAAACAAATGTGACTTATCCTGTTAACATACAATGAAAGTCAGAGGGGCTCAGTGACCAGTTGAAACGTTCTTAAAAATGTCTTTTTTTTTGGCTGTGTATTAATCAAATCAGGTCAAGTTGCCTTTATTTCTATAGACCTTCATAGAATACAGACTGTGTCAAAGCGGCTTCTTAGAGAAAAACAGGAAAACAGCAGAATAATTATGTAGAACTAACTGTAAATTTCTGCACTTTTTCTTCTGGCAGGGTATATTATTCACACTCTGAGGAACGTTTATCCCAGTACCTGGTCCCGAGGGTGGTCTGTAGCAAAGTGCACATGCCCGAGACGAAGAAGATGGTGGAGATGAGCTGACTTTTGGCAGCGTTGTTCTCTCTGATGCACAATGGCTCGGCTAGGATGAGAGGAATTGCCAGGATGCCACCAAACGCCAGTATGTAATGCTGTGTGACGCAAGAAACGGGAATGAATGGCTAGCGCGATGACACCGGGCTTAGGTTCATCGCAAAACAACCCATTATGAGGGGCGAGAAACGAGGGAAGACAGATGATCACAAAAAATGTTGCAAATCTTAAATGTGGCCTGACTGAGCCAGGGAGACGTGCAAAAAATGGAAGACAGATGTTGGCCTATCGGTTGTGAATTGATAGCCCCTTTTTACTCTCAGCAGTAAGCTTCATAAATTTGTCGGGCTCCAAAAAAGCAAAACTTGGCTGAACGCTCAGCACCTTTGACAGGAGATTACGATGCGGATATGGAGACTGTGCACAGGAGAGAATTTACACAGCAGGAGAAACAGGGAAATAAACTTGTTTGTCCACACTTCAATTCCTGTTGTTTTATTGTTCTGGTTTATGCCTTCACAGCTGCCTTTTCCCAGAAGTCAAGTAGATTCAGGCAAAACAGTTTTGAACTGAATGTAATTTCATGAGCCTAGAGGGATTGTATTAGTGTAAAAACAGCGGTAGTGAATGCAGAAATGAGTCGGGGGCTGTAAGGGAGTCTGCGCTGACATGAAATACCAGGTCTCTCCCTGCTTTTGCTTCTTCCCTGCTGTGATGCCGGAGAGATGAAAGCGAGTGCGCTGGAGGAGTGAGACTTCTTCTTTGTACTCCTCTTTTTGCGCTCGGCACATCATCTTACCTCACATGTTGATGCGAGTCCCTTGTGTACCTTCTTGCCCTTTCTCTCCCCCCACCCAGTTGCCTTTGATCACCATGTGTCATCCGGACAAATAAGCAAAACACTTTGGCTCATGTTCCCCTCACCTTAAACATCAGATTCATATGATAAGGAATAGCACTGTCTAAGAGTGGCAGAAAAGCCTTGAGGCGCTCACAGGGATCAAGGTGATTTCAAGTGTCAAAGCAACCAGAAGTCAGGCATTTTACTGAGAACTGGTGGTGAAAGAAACCATTGGCGATGCAACATATTTGTAAAATGGAAACTGTGAAGGCCAAGAACATTTACTAAAACCAAACAGTTTTCAAAATCGCTCCAACTCTGAAGGTACAGTCGCATTTGCTGTTGTTCGGCAAAATTTTGTGGGAGAAATCCAGTCCTTTCAATAAGAACCTGCACAATCGGGAGTTACAGGAAAAGTGCCTCATGTAGAGTTGACTAGTCACATGAATTTGCTATGTTGACCAAGAGAAAACTGCTTGGTTTGGAAGTGACCTCTGTGTGAGATGTACATCATATATCATTATACTATTGACAATAGACAATGGATCATTTTTGGCTGCAAAATTTCACAGATATTTCACCAATATGACTGCGCATTCATCTGACAGAAGAAAGTCATATACACCTAGGATGGCTTGAATTAATCAAATTGAGAAAAAATTGAGAGCTTCTAAACTGGAACTGGATCATGAAATACATTTCAATCCCAATCCATAGTAGGAATATCTACAATAAAAGCAATAGTATAGCAAATAATTTGCTTTATTGACAGTGTCCAAACTGCAAGTGTGCAACCCAACAAAAGTAAAATATTCCCACTTGAATCAGCAAAGTTTTCAATACAGCAAGCAACCAATCGAGAATTTGAATATACTCCCATTTTAAGCACTGCAAGCAAATTAGGTGACTTGCAGACTTGCCGTGTAAACATGGCTTAGGACCGATTTAATGTTACAGCGAAATGAGGACAAAAATATCCCTGAAGTCAAGGGGGTCAATGAAATTAGCCTCATTGTATGTAAACAATATAAAGGTGATTAGGGCAGTGCTGCCTCTGTACATCCAAAAATGGATGGATGGATATGTATCAAATGAGCAGATCTGTGAGATATCAGATGTGACCAAGCGTCAGAGCAGTATTCCTGGGTATTAAGGGGTTAAACTAAATCTTTAGTCTCCCTGATCGGCACTTCAAGGCAACTCTTACACACCCACTTTTTCTTGGTATGCACTAAGAAGAACTCAAGCTGTCAGTTTAACCCTAAAAGGCCATTAAAGGTCCCTTGTGTGAGTAGTTCCAATCAGGAGAGACCTGTCCACTTAGGAAATGTGTGCTTTAAGACATTTCACGTGTGGGAGGGGTTAAGCCGCATTTGTCGCATGTTTCTCACCTGGAAACCCAGAAGAATGCAGAGGTACCAGGGTGGGCGATCGCTGATGGAGTAGATAAGGTTGGCTTCAGGCCTCGAGTCCAGACCCTCTTCCAGACTGTCGGTATGGGGGTCAGCAATGACCATCTTCTCGGGATTGTGGCTGCCATCTGAAATCTGATTATTCCAACATATTCTAAGAGAATTGAGGTTAACTGAGAGAGCAAAGGACAGTGACCATTAAATCCTTCCAAGAAACAAGATACGGAGACCTGCAATGTCTAAAACTCTAGGGGCTGGTTTGTTAAAAATTTATTTATACAAACAAAACTCATTTTTATGGGTTAAATCAAGCAGAAATAACTCTTTAGGGTAACAACTGCAAGCTAAATACTCTAACAAGCATACATATACTTCGATTAATTTTGGAGTCATTTATTCTAATTTATTTAATTTAATCAAATGAAATATTTTCAGTATTGAAAGAAATAAATATAATTCTAATTAACATTTCTCATACTCTTCTCAGCATTATGTTCTATTTGATGTTTTAGCAAGCAACCAGTACCAATAAAACATTTTTTTTAATCAAAATATTATTAATCAAAATCAAGTCACAGTGAAGTCTCATTAAACTGAACACTTTTTTACACTGGTTTAAATAGCTACAAAAGTACAGAAAAAGAAACTTCATATTTTATCTGTTACTTCTAACCGTTGTGACAGGAATATTACAGGAAGCATTTATTTAAAGGGGTCCTATTATGCTTTTTCACTTTTTGAAATTTAGTCAGTGTGTAGTGTGTATGTTTGGGCATAAAACGATCTACAAAGTTACAAATCTCAAAGTCCACTCCAAAGGGAGATATTTCGTTTTTAAAAAATCCCTTTTCAAGAACTACGGCGAACGGCTCGTTTGGACTACAAAGTTGTTTTCCTGTATTTGTGACATCACAAATTGTAAATCCCGCCTATGGATTTGGGGGGTGGGGAGAAGCTTGGTTGAGCACTGCACGTTTAAAAATCGAAACCCAGTGCGGGTGTTTTTATATCACTGTATTTCTGATAGAAACCAATGGTTTTCAGAAAATTTAGGATGTCATTTTCATTTCATCTTGCATATAATGTCTGATAAAGCAGCGTTTGTGAGCAGAGCTCTGTTTTGTGTACAGCGTTACCGGGGAAACCTCGCTCTCTCCCGCTCCAACAGCGCCTCCCGCTGGCAGAGAATTAATTTGCATATATATGCGGCCACAAATAGTGTAAATCTGTGGGACTATGGTATAAATAAATTCAACTGTATAACAGTTTCAGTGCAATTCATGTTATAATGTTAGAATTAAAGAACAATAAACATAATACATATTACCGTTGTACATAGTCAATGCAGTTATTTTTAAGCTGTTGTTGACATCCTATCTAAAACGTGATTTAGCTAAAAAACAAACAACCACATTACCACTTTAATATGTCTTGCAATATCTGTGCATGCAAAGGTTCTGCGCCATACTCTTGTTCAATATTCTCGGGGTCTGAATTGATATGGCAATATTGACGAACTTGCTGTTCTGGCAAGGGGCGGGGCAGTACTGAAACGCCGTCTAAGCTGTTCGCCAATCACAACGCACTGGGACAGCTAACCAATCACAACACATTTCGTTTTTCGGAAGGCGGGCCTTCATCAAACCCGGAACTAATCGAGTCGTTTGTGTCAGGCTGGGGAGAAAGGTATTGTAATAATGTAAATTATGTGAAAAATAATGCGATTTTCGAACCACCAAGCATGAGAGCATGTTCTAGTACACCCCCAAAACAAAATCAAGACTTTGTAAAAGAGCATAATAGGACCCCTTTAAGCAATTTGAGGGCTCACTTACAGTAATTTCAAGATAATTGCTATTCAGACTGTTTGGTCTGCAATTATATCTGTCCAGTTCCAAAAGTTGGGCCCATTCATGCTGATTTGTGGTGGATGTGAACATAAGTCAACATTATCCTGCTGACACTGTAATCAGCCTATAAAAGCAAAATGGCGGCACATCCCATTGAAAATGTTTTCTCTTGTGTTATTTCAGAATTTTTTTTTTTTTAAAGTGGCATATCTTTGTTTCTATCTTAAGGACTCTTTCCAAATACTTTCTTATATGACTCATGAAAGAAAGTCAAGTCATGATTCAGTGAGTTTCCCAATCACCCTTTTTCCTTGTGCTTCATTCTGATTGTGCAGTTCATTCAGATAAGCACTTATCTGCCAATAATGGGCCTTTTAAACAGTGTTCGGTCTGTGGTTGATCTGCTGTTAAGAAAAACCAGGACACAGCACCTCATGGGTGATATACGATACAACAAACAAGTGACTCGTTTTAACGCGTAATGGTCCAGCGCATATAAGCATGAACAATTTCAAAGAGACCGCTCTTTTCTTTTCATAAGAAACATGCCCTAAGCTCAAATTCAATACACAGTGTTTCTTTAAAACGAGGGAATCAGGATTCATTCACGCGTGAACAAAAAAAAAAAAAAATCCATTATGATGATGTGAGATTGATGATGTCTTAAAGGGATAGTTAACCAAAAATGAAACTTCTGTCATCATTTACTCACTCTCATGTCATTTCAAACCTGTATGACGTTCTTTCTTCTTTGGAACACAAAAGAGGATTTTGGCTGAATGACAGTGTCAGTCACCATTTCTGTTACTGAATGGAGGAAAAAAGATGCAACAACAGTAAATGGTGACTGAGGCTGTTTGAATAACAACATCTTTTTGTGTTTTCCACGGAAGACATATGGATTTAAAACAACATCAGTGATAGTAAACGGTGACAGATGAATTTCCAGCTTTAACAGAACTGACAGACAGACACAGATACATAGACCCGCCAAAGTCAAACTGATTTACGGTTCCTTTATGGCTACTTTTATATTTGCTTTTTAAAGACCTAATTAATGTAATACACGTGCCCAAATGATTTTAAATGACACATATCAGCATGTATTTTGGCAAACTTATTATACATAATCTCTGTGATGACAGTTCCTAACAAGAATCTAACTTTGATAAGGAAATGTGTGTATGCAAATGTGTTTTCAAAGTTGTTTCAATGTGAAGATTTATATTCAAATTCTAGTAAACATAGGCTACCACTTTCCTTCTGTTTGCGGTCCAGGGGTTGAATTTGGCATGAACGCAACTGAACTCATCAAATGAAATAGACCGTGTTTACCTGAGCAACGCCGCCTCAGGCACTCGACAGACACACGAGCCTTTTCTGAACGGTATATACTGCCGCCTACTGCTTCTTATCAACACCGTGGGTTTAAAAGCACTTATAACCCCCACCCCATTCTGTTTTCCCAAGAATATTATCACCATCTTCGTGTACTCGTGTCATTTAAATCCGTTCATCCGTTGCTGTGTACGTAAACACAGCTCCAGGATCAAGCTGTGATGTTATTTGTGCCAAGCAGTCGCTTCAAAGACATCAAATCCGCCATTAAGGATATAAATACATATTTGTTGGTGTTGTCAAAGGCTTTGCAGACTGTAAACAAATTATGCAAATATCTGGGGTTAATTTAGCGGTTAAAGTCAGGACAAAAATAGCTTATATATATATATATCGCATACTACGATAGCGCCTCCTAGTGGTAGTTGTTGGGTATTTGCATTCACATTATTGGGTATTGGTTCTAGCTGAGTCAGGGATTGATCCACCTTGGTGAACTTGGCATGGACACCTCTACTGGCTTAGTCTAGAAGTAATATTTTTACTAAATATAATACTAAATTAAGTCATTTGTGTTATTTCACAGCAGCCAGAGTGACTCGCAATAGGCTACATATTTACTAATGCTGCATTTAGGTTTGCAGATTTTATGCAAATGTTTAATCAAGGGGTAGTTACTCATGACATGAAATTCCACATGCTAGTGACTAATCTTTCATAAAACTCAGTATATCAGCAAAATATTAAAAGCCGGTTGAGGGAGGAAGGTCGGTTGTTGCTGGGCTATTTTTGCTCTTAAAGACGTAAACTGAGAAAAGGATGAAGTGAGAAAATTTTGTGTTTATCTGAAACCATAAGACAACGGTGTCCCACTGTTTCCTCAGAAGCCATTTGACCTTATAAATCTGTTTTCAGTCTGTAATTAAATTACTCTGGTCTTTATCAGCCTTCTCCTCCACAGCATATGAGAGAAAATTACAGGCAGGAGCTTACTCATCTGTTATGCTATATTTTATAAGATGTAATGTTATATAAATATATGTTAAATAAATAAATATAATTCAATTATTAAACATATATGTTTGTTTTCGTGTAATTTTAATTTATTTACTCCTCCATTCATTCTAAGATGTAATATATCCTTAATTATTAAGTTTATTTTTCTCATCCCAATGGTGGATTTTATTTTTTTAGTAAATAATTTATTTAGTTTAAGAAATGTGTGATTTTCAGAAATAAAAAAATGTCTTATTTTAATTCTGTTTAGAAAACTGACTGTTTACGAATGTGATTTTTCTAGTATCAGACTTTCGGAATGTTTTATTTGTAAAACTTATAATTTATTGAGGTTTATACTTGAAAATATTTTATATAAAAATATAGGATATTCAATAAGGGAAAAAATGTAGTCTTGTATCTTATTTTAAGGATGTTTAGAAAAATACTTGTAAATGTTTCTCTTACATCATATTGAAATCAGACTGTATTATTCATAATAAAACTTCCAATGCAGTTTCATTACATATGACATTTTTCT
This sequence comes from Tor tambroides, assembly GCA_021397915.2. Lineage (NCBI taxonomy): Eukaryota > Metazoa > Chordata > Actinopteri > Cypriniformes > Cyprinidae > Tor > Tor tambroides. Next base: position 32,729 of record JAFVLL020019626.1, read on the forward strand.
GATTTTGTGGTTGTGTGTGTTTGGAAACTGGCACTGTGAAGCATATTAATAATGCATAATGTGGTGGCAACAAGAATTTCACTAAAACTTCAGCTAAATATTACTATACGGGGCCTCTCAGGACCGCAAGTTTTGTCTTATTAACTTCTCAGATTACTCATACAGTGCTGCATAATTCCATAATGACAATATGGTTATGATGACTTGAAAATGATCCTTAGAGGTTTGGAATCCAGTTTGAACTACAACAGTTGCATTCAGTTCCATGAAATGTTGTTGTTCAATAAGCACGACCTCCGATATATATATTAACCTCTGTTAACCCATAATCCACCAGAAAACAATGTACAGTCGTGGCCAAAAGTTTTGAGAATGACACAAATATTAATTTTCACAAAGACTGCTGCTTCAGTGTTTTTCGATCTTTTGTCAGATGTGACTATGTTATACTGAAGTATAATTACGAGCATTTCATAAGTGTCAATGGCTTTTATTGACAATTACATTAAGTTTATGCAAAGACTTGATATTTGCAGTGTTGACCCTTCTTTTTCAAGACCTCTGCAGTTTGCCCTGGCATGCTGTCAATCAACTTCTTCCTGACTGATGGCAGCCCATTCTTGCTTCATCAACGCTTGGAGTTTGGCAGAATTTGTGGGCTTTTGTTTGTCCATCCATCCGCCTCTTGAGGACTGACCACAAGTTCTCAATGGGATTAAGGTCTGGGGAATTTCCTGGCCATGGACCCAAAATTTCTCAGTTTTGTTCCCCGAGCCGCTTAAGTTACCACTTTAGCCTTATGGCAATGCGCTCCATCATGCTGGAAAAGGCATTGTTCGTCACCAAACTGTTCTTGGAGGGTTGGGAGATGTTGCTCTCGGAGGATGTTTTGTGTCATTCTCAAAACTTTTGTCTCCTAAAGTTTATTCAGCTGTGGGATTGGGGCACCACCAGTGCAGAGCTTGCTCAGGAATGGCAGTAGGCAGGTGTGAGTGCATCTGCATGCACAGTGAGGCGAAGACTTTTGGAGGATGGCCTGGTGTCAAGAAGGGCAGCAAAGAAGCCATTTCTCTCCAGGAAAAACATCAGGGAAAGACTGATATTCTGCAAAAGGTACAGAGATTGCACTGCTGAGGACTGGGGAAAAGTCATTTTCTCTGATGAATCCCCTTTCCGATTGTTTGAGGCATCTGGAAAAGAAGCTTGTCTGGAGAATTAAAGGTGAGTGCTACCATCTGTCCTGTGTCATGCCAACAGTAAAGCATCCTGAGACCATTCATGTGTGGGGTTGCTTCTCAGCCAAGGAAGTGGGCTCACTCAAAATTTTGCCTAAGAACACAGCCATGAATAAAGAATGGTACAAAAACATCCTCCAAGAGCAACTTCTCCCAACCATCAAAGAACAGTTTGGTGATGAACAATGCCTTTTCCAGCAAGATGGAGCGCATTGCCATAAGACAAAATTGATAACTAAATGGATCGGGGAACAAAACATCAAAATTTTGGGTCCATAGGAAACTCCCCAGACCTTAATCCCATTGAGAACTTGTGGTCAATCCTCAAGAGGCGGGTGGACAAACAAAAACCCACTAATTCTGACAAACTCCAAGAAGTGATTATGAAAGAATGGGTTGCTATCAGTCAGGATTTGGCCCAGAAGTTGATTGAGAGCATGCCCAGTCGAATTGCAGAGGTCCTGAAAAAGAAGGGCCAACACTGCAAATACTGACTCTTTGCATAAATGTCATGTAATTGTCGATAAAAGCCTTTGAAACGTATGAAGTGCTTGTAATTATATTTCAGTACATCACAGAAACAACTGAAACAAAGATCTAAAAGCAGTTTAGCAGCAAACTTTGTGAAAACTTTGTGTACACTAGTATTGTTTCACATTCAGATAACATGCATTGACTAACTAGTGGCTAAAACTGACAAAACAAGGCCCATGGAACAATTCCAGGGCTTTCCATAATAGCACATGTGATGATGATGAGAAACAAACAGCAATTGATAAGCCTGTTTTTGTTTTCCTCAGCATGGAGCTGTTTTTATTTAGAACAATTTTTTGGCACTTACTTCGAAAGTTGAGTCTGCGGCGCCCTGGTTTCTCAACACAACGTCAAGCTTTTGGTCCTGTCGAGTGAGATGCATAGCTGACCCGTAGACAGCGGCCACGCTTCTGACAAGTTGAGAGAGAGACAGTGGCCTTTGCCGTCGGCTGGTCAGGCTGGTCGTCAAGGAAAGCAGAGCTGTGCATTACATGTGCCTTGAACTCAGCATTTGTGTAATCTCTAGTATGACTGAGGGTTTTGGAGTCATGTGCCTGCCTGTGGACTGCCGCTGCGGACACTGATAGGGCTACAGGACCACGCGAGTGCTCCCAGTGTTTGTGTTGATTTCAGGCATATTAAAGCAACCCTGACTGAGCATGAGGAGGACCAGTGGAGCGGGAAACATGCTGACTAGAACAGAGAAAATCATAAATCTATGCTCCAATCTGGGACTCGTTGTGAACCCAGCATTCATCAAGAACTGAACAGCAGCCATTATTAACTACCTGAAGAAAACTTGAGACTTTATATTCAACAACTCATATCATTTACCGATGAACTGATAACTAATTTTAAACAATAATAAATTATTACTTCCATAAAACTTTCTTCAGTAAAAGTATAATAATGCGCAGTAATGATTATATTATGAAATTCTAAGGTTTATAATAATGTTGTTGTTGTTATTATAAATCACTTCCATACAACTTTCTTCAGTAGAAGTATAATAATGTGCAGTAATTACTCTATTCTATTCTGTTCTATTCTATTCAATTCCAATTAAGAAGTTTATGATTGATTTTACAAGAAAACACAAACAGAACATAAACCTCCACAAGGGGAGAAAACAGGCAGACAGGCAAAGAACACAAACCGACGACACCACTGACATTCACGCGACGAAACAGCAACGGGACTGCAAACACAAGGATCTTATAAAGGGAGCAAATAATCGGGGTAATGAGACAGACACAGGTGATGTAACTCAAACACTAAACAGAACAACAGGCGGGGGTCAGACAATGACAGAAGAGCACATGGCACAGAACACAAACAACAAGCCATGTGCTCACACAAAACACAAGAGCATCTGGTGGCCATTCAGGCACACCAGCAGGGCTGTCGACACTACCCCCTCCCTAAGGAGCAGCTTCCAGATGCTCCACAATCAAAAACAAAAAGTCAGTGTGGGTGGAGGGCAAATGGTGGATCCGGGAGGAGGCTGGTGGGCCAGGCCCATGTAGTGGCAGAGGACCCGGAGACGAAACCGAGCAGGAGAGCTGGGCGGATCCGGGGAACAAACCAGGCCGGCTCTAGTGCTTCAGGAAGCCAGGGCGGGACGGGAGGGACAGACCAGGCAGGCTCTAGTGCTTCAGGAAGCCAGGCGGGCTGGAAGGACAGACCAGGCAGGCTCTAGTGCTTCAGGAAGCCAAGGCGGGGCCGGAGGGACAGACCAGGCAGCTCAGAGTGCTTCCAGAAAGCCAGGCGAGGTGGCGCATGACAGAGCAGCAAGGGTGGTGCCGGCAGGAACAGAGGCTTGGAAGTCGAAGGCAGGGCAAAAGGAACTTGAGCTTGGGCGGAGCCCTGCAGGACACAGAGATTGAGAGAGGCGCCGTCCAGGGCAAGGCGCTCGGGGGGCGCCGTCAGGGCAAGGCGCTCGGGGCGCCGTCAGGGCAAGGCGCTCGGGGGCGCCGTCCGTGAAGCTGAAGGCACCAGAATGGCCTCTGGCCCAGCAGTGAGCTCCTCGATGGCCTCCTGGTCCTTTGGGACAGAAGAAGCGCCTCCCGCCTCCTCCGTCTCCGGGAACGGGACACAGTAGCACCATCAGCCTCCACTAGGGGCACCGCCGCCTCGGGAACATCGTGAGCGGACACCGCCGCCTCGGGAACATCGTGAGCGGACACCGCCGCCTCGGGAACAGCGTGAGCGGACACCGCCGCCTCGGGAACAGCGTGAGCGGACACCGCCGCCTCGGGAACAGCGTGAGCGGACACCGCCGCCTCGGGAACAGCGTGAGCGGACACCGCCGCTTCGGAAGCCCTGTGAGCGGACACCGCCGCTTCGGGGGGGAAGCTGCAGCGACTTCGGCCACCTCTGGGGGGAGCTGCAGCAACTCTGGCCGCCTCTGGGAGAACTGAGCGGTCCCCTCCTCCTCCTCCTCCGTTTACAGGTCGCCAGGAGGGCTGGAAGCTCACTGGCTGCAGTGAATGAAGGGCAGTGAGGTAGGTGGGACTTGGCTGAGGTGGGGGCTCCGGCTCCCCACGATGGTCAACCCGACCAACAAAGTCCCAGAAGTCCAGATGCCCCAGCTTCTCCATCTCCCACATGCCGAGAGGCTGGTCGAGGCAGGTGTTAAAAACCTCTTTAAGATCATCCTCATTGTGATCCAGATGGTTAACCTCCACCAGGAACCTGCTGGCAAAATCCCTCACATCAGCCCCCTGCTGACGGAAGTAGAGGGAGTTCACATGCCGGGCCAATCGCAGGCGGGTCGACAATCTGGTGGTAGGAGATGGAGAAAGGAAGACCCCCATCTCCGCTGAGTCCTCAAGTGGCTGTTTCGTTCTGTCACGGTGAGAGATGAGGCGAGGACTCAAGTGCTGGAGAATGATGGGTTTATTATGACAAAAGGAAATAAAACTGAACATAAACCTCCACGAGGGGAGAAAACAGGCAGGCAGGCAAAAAACACAGACACGACGACACCACTGACATTCACGACGAAACAGCAACGGGACTGCAAACACAAGGACCTTAAATAGGGAGCAAATAATCAGGGTAACGAGACAGACACAGGTGATGTAACTGAAACACTAATGAGATAACAAGAGGGCGGGGTCAGACAATGACAGAAGAGCACATGGCACAGAACACAAACAACAAGCCATGTGCTCACACAAAACACAGCGACATCTGGTGGCCATTCAGGCACACCAGCAGGACGTGACAGTATAATAATGTGCAGTAATTACTCTATTCTATTCTGTTCTATTCTATTCAATTCCAATTAAGAAGTTTATGATTGATTTTACATATTATAATTATTAATAATGTGTATTATTATTAAAACAATTTTATCAGTATTATTCTAGTAAATTTGGAATAATATAATATGTTGTCCCATTAAATTTTATTTGATGTTTGACCATATATGGTAAGGAAACCAAGTAACGGGTTTTTACTGAGGCTTTTTTAATTATTTTCCCGTTAAATGATGGTGATGATGATAATTATTATTATTTAGACCGCATCTAGTCACTAGTTGTCACAATCTACACGGGAGCAGGGAAACGAGGAACTTCTTCAAATAACACTTTATTAAACAAACTCAGGTATCGCTGGAGACATGGAACCACATGAAGACGATCTGACTGGACACAGAGGTAGGGAAACACAGGGCTTATGAACTGAGGAGTAATCTAGATAATTAATAACACAGGGCTGGAACCTAATGAACTAATGATTACAAACGAGGACAGGAACAGGAACTAACCAAATATGGGCATGAGAGGAGGGGAAAAACGAGACACAGAGAGACAAGACTGACACTAGTGTATGTGAAGCATGGAGTGCTGGTGTACGAGTGTAACTGCCATGCTTCTTGACTAGCTTAACCAGCTAAATTTCACCAGAAAGACCATGCTATTGACCAGTCTCATCAAGTTTTGCTTGTGAGGAACATGGCAGCGCTGATCCACCGACTGGACCAGCACCAAACCAGCATGAAACAGCCCAGACCAGCATGGAAATTGACCGCAGCCTTTTCAGCAGGGAATTCTGTTTCTCTTATTTAAAACCCTTTTTATTCTACCATTTTATAACTCAAAAACTGTCATTGAGTCATTACATCATTACATGCACTGCCATTTTGATTATGCCTGTTCTGACCCTCTTTGCCTTAAATGACTTTTCACTGTCACAAATCAAACTGATCCTGCCAGGATCCCTCACAGCAGCTCGCTTTAAACCGTCTAGTCATTATGACTTTGTATTTGTCTGCTGGATTGATATGTGAAAGGATCAATCAATCTCTTTGACCCCTTTTTAGCAAGCCTCATTCTGCCCCCTCATCAGCCATCAGCCAAATAAAATACTGCTAATCAATAGATTACATTCAACAAGGCTTTATAAACTCATCAGAACAGGTGGTCAGAAGAGTTTGTCATCATAATCTGGGTGAAAAGTGACCACAGCTCTGCTCACAGGATCAGAGTGAGACATTAAAGATGTTCAGATGTGATTTGTGTAACTTTTTGCCTGGAATTTTAGTGTTGTGTCGTTTGCTTTTTCAACCATGGTCACCAACCCCCTATGCTGAACAGCTGGACAGATGTCTAAATATATACAGAACATTCTTTTCCACGGTTAAAGCCAAAAATTCTTCAAGGTTATGCTTGAAACTTTGTTAATAACTGCAAAGGCTTCCTTTTCATTTTTTGTTCTTTTTCCATTCTCAATAAAGTAATTGGTAATAATATAATATAATATATAAACAATATCACACAAGTAGCAGTGCGAGCAGCCTTGGCATATACAGCCATAGATCTCACAGCTAGGATTGTGATATTGCGTTTATACAACAGTTCGACAGCATGAGTGTGTATATACACAAGAAACAGCAACACAGTGCCTTTAAAAATCCTCTTTTGTGCAGAACTACTTCCTTCCGCCACGGATTCAAATCTAAATTTGACAGTTTAAAAGCTGAGTTCAAACCTCCGTTACTAATTCCAAAATGTCACTGTGGAACTAGTAACGAAGGAATGTTGAGTTGCTTCATTAAAAGCTTATTGTATTACTGTAGTAAAAGTAGTGTATTATGTGTGGTAGAGTATTATGAGAGAGAGATTGACTGATCGAGTGTGATTACCTGCTTCTGATACAGCATTCATTCTTCAGCTCTCATATTCACAACAAAACATTAGTTTGAATGGCTGCTGAGGAAAGCGATAGGCTCTTCGTCATACTATCCTTTCATCTGTTAATGGTGATTTCTGATGACAGCACTACTCTGTGCATTTGTTGGCTCCATCTTAAAAACTGTTGTTGAAAGTAAAAATAACTCGTTTACAGCCCTGTCTCTTTCAACATAAAAGTCTTTACAGCTGACTCTTGTCGCCATCTAATGGCGAAACAATATAACTAAAATCACCATCACGTTTCCCAAAACTAAATTCTATTATTAAATACTACTATTATTTAGATAAAACATTATTTATTGAATAATAATATTTAATCAACAGCAGCCATCATAAAAGTTGCTAGGCTGTTCAGTCAAAAGTACAAAGGCAGCGCTCTGATATAAAGCACTGAAGTTACATAAAATATAATGTGATGAGATTTTGCCCTCAGCCAAAACTATTTACTCTGGAACAAATAATAAATTATTAAGACCAAAGAATGCCCATTAGATTTACCCAAAATGAATTATATCTCATGCTTAACCACTATAGAGACATCAGAGCCAGCGGTAAATTCCAGAAGATCTGGCCTTCTCTCAGTGAGGTGATGAGCACTGAATGGCAGCTGACGCCCCGGAGCTCACATCTCCGGAAAACGTTGAAGCAAATTTTCAATTAGACGTCATCTTTATTAACAACCCGCATATCTAACAATTACATTCTCGCCTAAAAAGCTCTTAAAACTACATTCCGTGATGCAAAAACTGTATTAACTTGTATTTATAAAATTATAGTGGATTTGGGCTTTCGCCACGACACTCACTGTGAGCAGTACTGCAAGCGCAGTGAGACAAACAGTGAATCGGTTGGAATTACGATATCACTAAAATATCGCACTCCTATAGCCAATCAGATTCAAGGACCAGAAAGAGCTGTTGTAAATAATAATATAATATAATATAATAAATTATATACACTGCTGTTGAAAAGTCTGGAGTCAGAGTCCCTTGATATAGAGCCAATGGCTGCATACTGTATATTTGATCAAAAACACAATACTGTGAAATATTATTACAATTTTAAAAGAACTGTTTTCTAATATAACATATTTTAAAATGTAATTTAAAATGGCTTGTAGGAAAAAACTGGTCTTGTGAGGGAATCATTTTACCAAAACAGAGTGGGGTTATGAAACAATGAGTAGCCCACATTCATGAGTCCCGACCCTGAAAGAGAGAGTTCAATCAATTTAGACTGTGATGGGGCACAAACAGTTTACCACACAAAATGAAAGGTTCAGATTTCTTTCATATAAGCATGACATCTGTAGGCGTGCCATATCCATGCTCCTCTGTTCATTCTCAGAAAATCTCAATTTGACATAGATTAACTCACATGGAACTCACATGCGCTGACCGACATTTCAATGCCATGTGGAATAGAATATAATGTGACATATATTGGATAACAAAAGTATACATAGATATATAATACTCTGTAAATACTCTAAGGAAGTTCCTTTCCACTCAGTGGAGATCAGCGTGCTTTAAGAAGAAAATTAACATATCAAATAAGAACAAACATATTCTTCCTGTTTCATACCATTCCATTTCCCCTTAAATAAATGTGATCTTAGCTGAAATGAAATACTGCTGTTTTCTCATACAACTTTCCAGGAATGGTCAGAGTCTCCATATGGACAAGCTGTGATGGTGTTTAGAGGCCCCCAAGCACAAGGGAGTCGTGTCGTGTGGGGACTCAAAAAAAAACAAATCAGTTAACAACAAAATTCTAGTACTACTAATGCTAAAAGACCCACAAACATGCTCAAATAATTTGCAGATGATTTATGACATGTTCGCGGTGGAGTTGTTTGCATGTGGTGAAAGATATGCAGGCCACAGTATCCTAAACTATGTATCATAAATATAAGTTATGACAGTTTCAATGAACATCTGTTTTGAACATTCATTGCATGTCCATATTGCTACAGATCGGGTTTTACATGATTATGCTACATGATTCTACTAGGATAATAAAGTGGTTATATTCAGAATGAATATTATCCAACAATGCAATATAGAATTATAAAATATAATACTTTATGAAAATCTGTTATATGTTAAGCTATTTAACTTTGGACATGAATCAGAGAAAAAAAAACAGACATAAGGACAATGTTTTTTGCCCCTCAAATTCCCATTGATACTAAAACTTCTGTGCTCCCATACATTTTATAAATGTATTTGTTTTGTATATGTTTCGTATATATATATATATATATATATATATATATACACATAATTATATAATTATATATATATAATTTACCCTTATGGTTTTGTGTTCCAGGGTCACACACACACATATATACAGTATATATATAGAGAGAGAGAGAGAGAGAGAGAGAGAGAGAGAGAGAGAGAGAGAGATCAAAATATTGAGAAAATCATCTTTAAAGTTATCCAAATAAAGTCCTTAGCAATTCATATTACTAATCAAAAATGAAGTTTTTATATATTTACGGTAGGAAATTTACAAAATATCTTCATGGAACATGATCGTTACTTAATATACTAATGATTTTTGGCATAAAAGAAAAATCCATAATTTTGACCCATACAGTGTACTTTTGGCTATTGCTACAATTATACCTGTGCAACTTAAGACTGTTTTTGTGGTCCAGGGTCACATATATGTATATATGTATGTATGTATGTATATATATATATATAATTATAAACATAAATTTTTATAAAAATTATACACACACACACACACACACACACGTGTGTGTAATTTTTATAATATATACAGTAGTCAACATTTGAAGTGGATCAAAAAATTTCATCAAAGTTGTCCTAAGATGAGAACGGGTATTGTTTGATGAAAGGTTTTGATCCACTTCAAATGTTGACTACTGTATATATTATAAAAATTACACACACACACATACTGTATATATAGGAAGGAAGAAAAGGAGGTGACTTGTGGCCAAGTATGGTGACCCATACTCGGAATTTGTGCACTGCATTTCACCCATCCAAGTGCACACACACACACAGCCAATGCTTCAGCGCCCAGGGAGCAGTTGGGGTTCAGTGCCTTGCTCAAGAGTCTCACCTCAGTCGTGGTATTGAGGGTGGAGAGAGCACTGAACATTCACTCACCCCACCTACAATCCCTGCCGGACCTAAGACTCAAACCCACAACCTTTGGGTTACAAGCCCAACTCTCTAGCCATTAGGCCACAATATATATATATATGTATGTGTGTGTATAATTTTTATAATAATTTGTTTATAATTATATATTATTTATATTATTATATACTTATTATTATGAAAAAATGACGCAAAATGTGTCTTTTTCCTTTGTCTATTTTTTGTCAATTTTTTTCCAATTGAATTTTAAAAATATATTTATATTTATTTATTTATTTATTTATGAGACTACGTATGCTCTTTGTTTTCATAGTTTTATTGGCTGTTTTTGTGATACTGCTTTGTAGGAACAATTTTACCCCTCAAATTCCCACATTTAAAACAATGAATTATTAAATTCAGTTAAAATTATTATTTTTTTAATTAATAAATAAAGTTTTAAATCAAAGCATTTTTTTCTATGCATAAAAACTACATAATAGTATCTGACAATGAATTGTATCATGGGCACTTTTTGCATGAAAAATTAACACTGAATGTTTCGGCTTGAAGTTAGTAATTCCTTAAAGGTGCAGTAACAAAAGGGTCAATGTAAAACTACACTTTTTTGCAATTTTGGTGAAAAACATTTTGAAGCTTACACTAAATTATTGTATCTACAATAGATTATTTCATTATTAAAATGCTGAATTATAATTTAGATCAGGGGTGTCAAACTCAGTTCCTGGAGGGCCGGAGCCCTGCAGAGTTTAGTTGCAACCCTAATTAAACACACCTAAACCAGCTAATCAAGTCCTTCAGGCTTATTTGAAAACTACATGGTTTGTGTGTTGGAGAAGGGTTTGGACAAAACTCTGCAGGGCTGCGGGCCTCCAGGAACTGAGTTTGACAACCCTGATTTAGATGATAAAAAAGTTCCATTGTTCCATAACTGATTCCAAACACTTTCAACTGTCGATTGACCTCATTTAATCATATTGCGCCGTTTGTCCAACAGATGGCAGCATGTCTCATCTTATGCACCACTGCAAACTCCTGACATCATCAACCTTGGGGAAGACATATCCATGGTAACCCATGAATGAATTCACACAGCCGACTTTAATGAAAGAAATGGACCAAAAACTAAATGCGGCTCCTGTGAGAGACGCTGTTACATGAACGCATAAACAAAAGGATTTCCTCTTGGAGAACATTTAACATTATGTACAGTGCTCAAGATTTGCCTGGTTCATAGTCCAGTTAGCCTCTGCTGGTAGATGCTGTAACTACACCATTCTGTCTTTCTCCAGGTCACCACAAAGACCTCTGAAAAAACACAGCATCTGGGCTTAATCTCCAGTACAGTTACATGTCCAACTGGAAGAGACCGATAACAAGCCTGTTCAACCGATTCAGGCCAATCAGCTCCCTGTGAACACAGAGCAGACAGTCAATAGTGACACGGAGGGTCACTGGCCACTGGCTCTTAATGACATGCTGAGAGGAAGCGGGATTAGCGAGGGATGATGTCATCGCTGCCACCAGCAATTGTGCCCTGAATGACATTTCTATTACTCTGTGTTGGCTTGGTTTAGAAACACACTGCTGGTTTAATGTCACAGAGACACGGAGAACGAATGTTTGTGTGTGATGAAAAACCAAGGGGATACAGTGTGCCTTTCCTCTGATTTATTTGCTTATGATTCATACAGTGGATGGCTGAATTTTTATTGCTTCATGCAGCAAGAATGCACAATTTGTTCAAGTCTTAGTACGACTTCTCAAAGACACAACAGATTCCAATACATCTGTGTTGCATTACATCTGTATTAGATCTCTTCATGACTAGCCTTTTTTGGAAATCGGCATATTTAGTGATACAGGAATATACGTCATGTTGCCTTGTGCACAAAATTCACTACTTTTCTCAGGATACTGGAATATTTTAACATTAATATTAAAGACATAGTTCACCCAAAAATGAAACCCGGAAACCTGTTTGTTTCTTTCTTTTACTGAACTCAAAAGAAGATATTTTGAAAATTTTGATAACCAACAGTTGACGGTAGCAACTGACTTTCATAGTTTGGGAAAAAAATACTATAGAAGTCAATGGCAAACGTCAACTGTTTAGTTTAGTGATGGATTTTTCATTTTTGGGTGAACTATCCCTTTAAAGCAAATTCAGAAAAGCAAGATTGCTATTGGCAAATATCGTATCATTCAGGTTTAGCCATAAAACAATATTTCCAGTAAAATCCATTCAACAAAGGATGATAACTAACGATAATAATAAAAAACTGATGAACTTTTTTGAAATGAAAAAACTTTTTTTCGACTGATGAACTATAAAACATTAAAGGACAGTTCACACCAAGAACGATAACTATAACAACAAATATATTAGCGGCCACACCAACACACAGTAATGTTCTGTTTCACATAAGTGTGCGTCGTCTGTCGCTTTAAATGCTCAAGCTCTTTAAAGTCAGTTGGAATCTGATTGGCTGTCAATGTTTTTATTATTCATGAGCTGGGAAAAAAAATCACTCCAAAAATATTGTTCATTTGTGTCTTTATTGTTAAAATTGTTGCATAGACTCCACTAATAATATAAGGACTATTTAAACTTTATAGTTATCGTTATAGTTATTGATCCTTTTTGTGACGTTAACGGCCAATCAGAATCAAACTTTAAAAGGCTTGAGCATTTAAAGCGCCAGACAACAAAACTGCAGCATGTTAATAAACAGAATGCTACTGTCCATTGGTGTAGATACTAATATAATTATCGTTATAGTTATCGTTACAGTTACCTTTTTGTGATCTGCCCTTTAAGATCCGTTTTTGCTCTGTCAACCAAAATAGTTCAAAGCAATGCCACTGCATGCCTCCGAGCAACACTGTAGTGGTATTTTATTCTTAAATGAATTGTTTTTGATCAAATCAGTGGAGTGAATGATTCAATGACTCACTCATAAAGACAGTTTACTTGTTTTATTCCAATGAATCAGCTGAGTGACTGATTTAACAACTCATTCATTCCGTTGAGTGAATCAGCATTTTGGATCCACTGATTCTCTTAATAATCACTGACTGAATGAACAAATCACTCACTCATAAAAAAAACTGTTACTTTTCACCACTTACTGGCATAATGATGTAAACTCACTGCAAAATTACTAATTTACATCCCGTGGCCAATCAAAATGGAGAATCATTGTGTACTATTATGTAAAATGGACGTCATAATGGTTACTATCTATAAACCGTAGTCATGATGGCAGTCAGGACTGGAACTCAAAATTCTCTCACATCTGTCATTGTGTGTTTCATCCATCCGCTTTCATTATTCACTCATCGCTCATTCTTTTGATTCGTCTGCCACACTCAATGCTAATATCTGCTGAATCCATTAGGTATTATTTTTAGCTCTGCTTTACAAAGGAAGAAAACGTGGTCTAAATCAAGACACATTCTCTTTACACAGACTCTCTCTTTTCCATTGGCTCGCTCGCAGGGTGACTTCCTTTCAGTCGTAAGCTGGAAAGGAACCCCTCACATTTCAGCAACAATTTTAGTATATCTTCTCAATGGACAATACTGCACAAATGAAACTGGGATATATATTAGAGTAGTCAATGTGCAGCTTGTATAGAAGTACAAATTTACTGTCC